>WNWK01001776.1:21404-138904 GCA_009830355.1 Cherax destructor | reverse complement strand
ATGTCAAACGAGACTGTTTTGTGGATCTGGTTAAGACACTGTATTGGAAGTACTGTCGTGTGCACTCTTGTTGTTACTAAGTCGTACCTGTGTTGAGTTGGGGTACATGTGAGAGCTTTATGAGTATTTAATGTACTAGGAATAAATGAACTCACAACACACAGTTAATGTTTGTGTGTTTTAAACACATGTAGTTTATGTATTTGAAACACATGTAGGTTTTAGTGTTTTGAACACATGTAGGTTTTAGTGTTTTGGAAACACATGTAGGTTTACTAGAGTTTTGAAACACATGTAGGTTTTAGAGTTTTGAAACACATGTAGGTTTTAGAGTTTTGAAACACATGTAGGTTTTAGAGTTTTGAAACACATGTAGGTTTTAGAGTTTTGAAACACATGTAGGTTTTAGAGTTTTGAAACACATGTAGGTTTCAGTGTGTTATAAAACACATGGAGGTTTCAGTGTATTTGTCATAAAACATGCATCAATATGTAAAAAACACATGCGCATACATGTGTAATATAAGCGGTGTGTGTGTGAGAGTGACACTTGCGAGTAGTTCTGAGGCAGGAGTGTGGCCCTAGTTGTGTCTGTTTTGCTTTCTCTTGGCACTCCCACCCCTTTGTGAGGCACCCGTGCCTTTAGTGGCATTCTCGCCTGGCACACACTGCCATCTTAGTGCCATCCATGATTGTTAACACCCTCGCCTCACGTCCGCTCCTGACTCTAGAACACTAAACTCTCTCTCTCTGTATCCCTTACTATTCTCCTCCCTCTCTTTCTCTTCCTCTACCTTCTATTTCCCTCCTTCCACTGGAACTCGTCACTGCCTCCTTCACACACCATATTAGGCTGGCACACTTGGCGGCAAGCATGGCTGGGTTAGCAAGACATACTTCACGTTGACTGTCTTGACAGGGACGCAGTTGCAATGTGTAAGCTGTGCCTGTTATGGTCAACTTGATTCTATCAGTGATGCTTGATGCTATCATAGTGATGCTTGATGCTATCATAGTGATGCTTGATGCTATCATAGTGATGATGCTATCATAGTGATGCTTGATGCTATCATAGTGATCTTGATGCTATCATAGTGATACTTGATGCTATCATAGTGATGATTGATGCTATCATAGTGATACTTGATGCTATCATAGTGATGATATCAATGTGATGCTATCATAGATGATGTATCATATCTGATGCTATCATAGTGATGATTGATGCTATCATAGTGATACTTGATGCTATCATAGTGATGATGCTATCATAGTGATGATGCTATCATAGTGACTTGATGCTATCATAGTGTGATTACATGTGATGCTATCATAGTGTGATGCTATCAGTGAGCTTGATGCTATCATAGTGATAGCTTGGATGCTATCATAGTGATAGCTTGATGCTATCATAGTGATACTTGATGCTATCATAGTGATGATGCTATCATAGTGATGCTTGATGCTATCATAGTGATGATGCTATCATAGTGATGCTTGATGCTATCATAGTGATGATGCTATCATAGTGATGATGCTATCATAGTGATGATGCTATCATAGTGATGATGCTATCATAGTGATGATGCTATCATAGTGATGATGCTATCATAGTGATGCTTGATGCTATCATAGTGATGCTTGATGCTATCATAGTGATGATGCTATCATAGTGATGCTTGATGCTATCATAGTGATGCTTGATGCTATCATAGTGATGCTTGATGCTATCATAGTGATGATGCTATCATAGTGATGCTTGATGCTATCATAGTGATACTTGATGCTATCATAGTGATGATGCTATCATAGTGATGCTTGATGCTATCATAGTGATGCTTGATGCTATCATAGTGATGCTTGATGCTATCATAGTGATGATGCTATCATAGTGACTTGATGCTATCATAGTGATGCTTGATGCTATCATAGTGATTGATGCTATCATAGTGATGCTTGATGCTATCATAGTGATTGCTTTGATGCTATCATATAGTGATGCTTGATGCTATCATAGTGATGCTTGATGCTATCATAGTGATGCTTGATGCTATCATAGTGATGATGCTATCATAGTGATGCTTGATGCTATCATAGTGATGATGCTATCATAGTGATGCTTGATGCTATCATAGTGATGATGCTATCATAGTGATGCTTGATGCTATCATAGTGATGCTTGATGCTATCATAGTGATGCTTGATGCTATCATAGTGATGCTTGATGCTATCATAGTGATGATTGATGCTATCATAGTGATGATGCTATCATAGGATGATCTATCATATGTGATGCACTTGATGCGTCATCATAGATGATGCCTGTGATTGATGCTATCATATGAGCTGAGTACAAGTGATTCTTATGCTATCATAGTGATGCTTGATGCTATCATAGTGATATGCTTTGATGCTGACATCATAGTGATGACTACATGTTGATGCTATCATAGTGATGCTGGACTGTGATGATCTATCATATAGCTTGATGCATCTGTGATGCTGATCTATAGTGATGCTTGATGCTATCATAGTGATGCTTGATGCTATCATAGTGATGCTTATTGATGCTTGATGCTATCATAATGATGCTTGATACTATCATAGTGATGATACTGTCATAGTGATGTAATAGGGCAAAACATCTAGGTAGTATACACGCTACTGCAACCTGCCGCCCTTTTACGGTATTTCGTTATTACAAACTAACTATACACATCGGTTAATTTAGGGTAACCAAAGATCCCAGGTACAGCCTATGGACTGGCCAGACTTATGGGAACGTCACATAACATTGTGGGTGGCATCTTAGGAGGGCAGCCAAGGACTCCATTGAAGCCACACTTTGACTTCCTTGCGTTGTCCTGGTTTATCCTTCCTGGGGTTACTGATGCTATAATGTCTTATGCTGGAGTGCGAAAACGCATTTCAGTGTCCCAAATCCATTGTTTTTACTTCACTGGGAGTGGTTCAGTCTTCTAGTGAGCACTGGAGAGTCAGAGGATCTTCTAGTGAGCACTGGAGAGTCAGAGGATCTTCTAGTGAGCACTGGAGAATCAGAGGATCTTCTAGTGAGCACTGGAGAGTCAGACGATCTTCTAGTGAGCACTGGAGAGTCAGACGATCTTCTAGTGAGCACTGGAGAGTCAGAGGATCTTCTAGTGAGCACTGGAGAGTCAGACGATCTTCTAGTGAGCACTGGAGAGTCAGACGATCTTCTAGTGAGCACTGGAGAGTCAGAGGATCTTCTAGTGAGCACTGGAGAGTCAGACGATCTTCTAGTGAGCACTGGAGAGTCAGACGATCTTCTAGTGAGCACTGGAGAGTCAGACGATCTTCTAGTGAGCACTGGAGAGTCAGACGATCTTCTAGTGAGCACTGGAGAGTCAGACGATCTTCTAGTGAGCACTGGAGAGTCAAATGGTCGTCTAGTGAGCATTGGAGAGTCAAATGGTCGTCTAGTGAGCACTGGAGAGTCAGATGGTCTTCTAGTGAGCACTGGAGAGTCAAATGGTCATCTAGTGAGCACTGGAGAGTCAGATGGTCTTCTAGTGAGCACTGGAGAGTCAAATGGTCGTCTAGTGAGCACTGGAGAGTCAAATGGTCGTCTAGTGAGCACTGGAGAGTCAAATGGTCGTCTAGTGAGCACTGGAGAGTCAGATGGTCGTCTAGTGAGCACTGGAGAGTCAGACGGTCGTCTAGTGAGCACTGGAGAGTCAAATGGTCGTCTAGTTAGCACTGGAGAGTCAGACGGTCGTCTAGTGAGCACTGGAGAGTCAGACGATCGTCTAGTGAGCACTGGAGAGTCAGATGGTCGTCTAGTGAGCACTGGAGTCAGATGGTCGTCTAGTGAGCACTGGAGAGTCAGATGGTCGTCTAGTGAGCACTGGAGAGACAGACGGTCGTCTAGTGAGCACTGGAGAGTCAAATGGTCGTCTAGTTAGCACTGGAGAGTCAGACGGTCGTCTAGTGAGCACTGGAGAGTCAGACGGTCGTCTAGTTAGCACTGGAGAGTCAAATGGTCGTCTAGTTAGCACTGGAGAGTCAAATGGTCGTCTAGTTAGCACTGGAGAGTCAAATGGTCGTCTAGTTAGCACTGGAGAGTCAAATGGTCGTCTAGTTAGCACTGGAGAGTCAAATGGTCGTCTAGTTAGCACTGGAGTCAAATGGTCGTCTAGTTAGCACTGGAGAGTCAAATGGTCGTCTAGTTAGCACTGAGAGTCAAATGGTCGTCTAGTTAGCACTGGAGAGTCAAATGGTCGTCTAGTTAGCACTGGAGAGTCAGATGGTCGTCTAGTTAGCACTGGAGAGTCAGATGGTCGTCTAGTGAGCACTGGAGAGTCAAATGGTCGTCTAGTGAGCACTGGAGAGTCAAATGGTCGTCTAGTGAGCACTGGAGAGTCAGATGGTCGTCTAGTGAGCACTGGAGAGTCAGATGGTCGTCTAGTGAGCACTGGAGAGTCAGATGGTCGTCTAGTGAGCACTGGAGAGTCAGACGGTCGTCTAGTGAGCACTGGAGAGTCAAATGGTCGTCTAGTTAGCACTGGAGAGTCAGACGGTCGTCTAGTGAGCACTGGAGAGTCAGACGGTCGTCTAGTTAGCACTGGAGAGTCAAATGGTCGTCTAGTTAGCACTGAAGAGTAAAATGGTCGTCTAGTTAGCACTGGAGAGTAAAATGGTCGTCTAGTTAGCACTGGAGAGTCAAATGGTCGTCTAGTGAGCACTGGAGAGTCAGATGGTCGTCTAGTGAGCACTGGAGAGTCAGATGGTCGTCTAGTGAGCACTGGAGTCAGATGGTCGTCTAGTGAGCACTGGAGAGTCAAATGGTCGTCTAGTGAGCAATGGAGAGTCAAATGGTCGTCTAGTGAGCACTGGAGAGTCAGATGGTCGTCTAGTGATAAGTAAGACACACGTACAACAGTTGGGTATCTTTATTCCGAAACTTTTCGCCTACACAGTAGGCTTCTTCAGTTTAGTACAGAGGAGGTAGCAGAATCAGTAGAGATGTAAAGACGATGCAGTCAGTCTATCACCCTGGAAGACGTAGTGTTGAGGTGGTCAGTCCCTCATCCTAGAGAAGATTACTGCTCTATAGTCTGGAACAAAATGTGAAGCTGAAGCAAGAGAATGGAGACTTATATACTGCCAGTGGTGAGACTGATGTTATTCCAGCTTCACATTTTTCCAGACTATGGAGCAGAACTCTTCTCCAGACTGAGGGACTCACTACTTCAAAACTACGTTTACTAGAGTGCTGGACTGATTACATCGTCTTTACACCTCTACTGCTGCCTCTTCTGTATTCGACTGAAGAAGCTTGCTATATAGGCGAAACGTTTCGGAATAAAGGTACCTAACTGTTGTATATGGGTGTTATCAACTTTTTCGGTATTGTATACCATTATTAAGGAGTTCCCCAAGGTGAATACTGCGCACGTTGATGCTCACTAACTCCGACCCCATCACCCGTTTTTATTTTGATTTATGGAGAATCCCAGAATCGACCAACTGCCAGTGACTGGCTCTAGCTCTTGTTCCCTTTAAGTCGGTCACTGAGTGTTGAGGAAGCACGAGGGTCACTCGGTGGACAGGATGAGTGGATAGTCCACTTCCTCACAACTCGTGTGTCCGCCTCTAACACTTCACTTCCACACTAACTATGCCCACGCCCACCCACCCTCATACACCCACCCACCCACCCTCATACACCCACCCACCCTCATACACCCACCCACCCACACAAGTTTGCTTCCGATCCGTACTCATTATTAAATACTAATGTGTGTGTGTGTGTGTCCGCGCGCAAAACAACAAGTGGGAGTTGAATGATAGCTCTAGGCCTCTTGTGTTGCAATCAACAAATCAGGACCTTGTATTGTTGCAGAAATGAGTAGGAAGTTCAGGAAGATCATCCACTTCCTGCCATCTTTCCTCCATGCTCCACTTCCTGCCATCTTTCCTCCATGCTCCACTTCCTGCCATCTTTCCTCCATGCTCCACTTCCTGCCATCTTTCCTTCATGCTCCACTTCCTGCCATCTTTCCTCCATGCTCCACTTCCTGCCATCTTTCCTCCATGCTCCACTTCCTGCCATCTTCCTTCATGCTCCACTCTGCCATCTTTCCATGCTCCACTTCCTGCCATCTTTCCTCCATGCTCCACTTCCTGCCATCTTTCCTTCATGCTCCATCACTTCCTGCCATCTTTCCTTCATGCTCCACTTCCTGCCATCTTTCTTCCATGCTCCACTTCCTGCCATCTTTCCTTCATGCTCCACTTCCTGCCATCTTTCCTTCATGCTCCACTTCCTGCCATCTTTCCTCCATGCTCCACTTCCTGCCATCTTTCCTTGCATGCTCCACTTCCTTCCTGCCATCTTTCTCATGCCCATTCTGCCATCTTTCCTCCATGCTCCACTTCCTGCCATCTTTCCTTCCCTTCTTTTTGCCACTTCCTGCCATTTTCTCCTCTCATTGCCATCTTTCATGCTCCACTCCTGCCATCTTTCTCCATGCTCACTCCCATCTTCCTCCTGCCCACTCTTTCCTTGCTCATCCTCCATCTTCCTCCATGCTCCACTTCCTGCCACCCCATCCTTCTCATGCCATTCCTTCTTCCATGCTCCACTTCCTGCCATCTTTCCTCCATGCTCCACTTCCTGCCATCTTCTCCATGCTCCACTCCATCTTTCCCATCCATTCTGCCATCTCCTATGCTTCCTGCCATCTTCCTCCATGCCTCCATTCATGCTCACTTCCTGCCATCTTTCCTCATGCTCCACTTCCTGCCATCTTTCCTCATGCTCCACTTCCTGCCATCTTCCTCCATGCTCCACTTCCTGCCATCTTTCCTCCATGCTCCACTTCCTGCCATCTTTCTCCATGCTCCACTTCCTGCCATCTTTCTCATGCTCCACTTCCTGCCATCTTTCCTCCATGCTCCACTTCCTGCCATCTTTCCTCCATGCTCCACTTCCTGCCATCTTTCCTCCATGCTCCACTTCCTGCCATCTTTCCTCCATGCTCCACTTCCTGCCATCTTTCCTCCATGCTCCACTTCCTGCCATCTTTCCTCCATGCTCCACTTCCTGCCATCTTTCTCCATGCTCCACTTCCTGCCATCTTTCCTCCATGCTCCACTTCCTGCCATCTTTCTCATGCTCCACTTCCTGCCATCTTTCCTCCATGCTCCACTTCCTGCCATCTTCCTCCATGCTCCACTTCCTGCCATCGTTCCTCCATGCTCCACTTCCTGCCATCTTTCCTCATGCTCCACTTCCTGCCATCTTTCCTCCATGCTCCACTTCCTGCCATCTTTCCTTCATGCTCCACTTCCTGCCATATTTCCTTCATGCTCCACTTCCTGCCATCTTTCCTCATGCTCCACTTCCTGCCATCTTCCTCCATGCTCCACTTCCTGCCATCTTTCCTCCATGCTCCACTTCCTGCCATCTTTCCTCCATGCTCCACTTCCTGCCATCTTTCCTCCATGCTCCACTTCCTGCCATCTTTCCTCCATGCTCCACTTCCTGCCATCTTTCCTCCATGCTCCCTTCCTCATCTTCTCCATGCCCACTCCGCCATTTCCTCCATGCTCCACTTCCTGCCATCTTTCCTCCATGCTCCACTTCCTGCCATCTTTCCTCCATGCTCCACTTCCTGCCACTCTCCATGCTCCACTTCCTGCCATCTTTCCTCCATGCTCCACTTCCTGCCATCTTTCTCCATGCTCCACTTCCTGCCATCTTTCCTCCATGCTCCACTTCCTGCCATCTTTCCTCCATGCTCCACTTCCTGCCATCTTTCCATGCTCACTTCTCCATCTTCCTCCATGCTCCTTCCTACTCTCATGCTCCACTTCCTGCCATCTTTCCTCCATGCTCCACTTCCTGCCATCTTTCCTCCATGCTCCACTTCCTGCCATCTTTCCTCCATGCTCCACTTCCTGCCATCTTTCCTCCATGCTCCACTTCCTGCCATCTTTCCTCATGCTCCACTTCCTGCCATCTTTCCTCCATGCTCCACTTCCTGCCATCTTTCCTGCATGATCCACTTCCTGCCATCTTTCCTGCATGCTCCACTTCCTGCCATCTTTCCTGCATGCTCCACTTCCTGCCATCTTTCCTCCATGCTCCACTTCCTGCCATCGTTCCTGCATGCTCCACTTCCTGCCATCTTTCCTCCATGCTCCACTTCCTGCCATCTTTCCTCCATGCTCCACTTCCTGCCATCTTTCCTCCATGCTCCACTTCCTGCCATCGTTCCTCCATGCTGAAGAGCTGTGTTCCACAAGGCACAGTACTCGCCCCTATCCTGTTCCTCATCCTCATATCAGACATAGATATGTAAACCAGACGATACTAGGATCTGCATGAGAGTGTCATCCATTGAGGACACGGCAAATCTCCAAGATATAAACCAAGTTTTCCAATGGGCAACAGAGAACAATATGATGTTCAATGAAGACAAATTCCAGCTTCTCCGTTATGGAAAACTGGAGGAAATAATAGCTAGGACTGAGTATACTACAAACTCTAATCACACAATAGAGCGGAAAAGTAATGTGAAGGACCTGGGTGTTTTAATGTCTGAAGATACCACCTTCAAGGATCACAACAATGCCACTATCACATCTGCGAGGAAAATGATAGGATGGATAATGAGAACATTCAAAACAAGAGATGCCAAGCCAATGATGATCCTTTTTAAATCACTTGTTCTCTCTAGGCTGGAATTCTGCTGTACATTAACAGCTATATTCAAGGCAGGCGAAATTGCAGATCTAGAGAATGTACAGAGAACCTTTACTACACACACAAGTTCCATCAAACACCTTAACTACTGGGAACGCTTGGAAGCACTTGAATTGTACTCACTGGAGCGCAGGCGAGAGAGATGCATCATAATCTACACCTGGAAGATCCTGGAGGGACTGGTCCCTAATCTGCACACAGAAATCACTCTTATGAAAACAAAAGACTTGGCAGGCGATGCAACATACGCCCAATGAAAAGTAGGGGCGCCACTAGTACACAATAAGTGTCCGGGGCCCAAGACTGTTCAACAGCCTCCCATCATCCATAAGGGGAATTACCAATAGACCCCTGGTTGTCTTCAAGAGGGAGCTGGACAGATACCTAAAGTTAGTACCGGATCAGCCTTGCTGTGGTTCGTACGTTGGACTAAGTGCTGCCAGCAGTAAGAGCCTAGTTGATCAGGCCCTGATCCACCGGGAGGCCTGGTCGTGGACCGCGCTGCAGGGGCGTTGATCCCCGGAATACCCGTCAGGTAGCTCCACTTCCTGCCATCTTCCCTCCTTGCTCCACTTCCTCAGTCCTTCCCTTCATGTTCCTCTTCCTACTTTAACTCGGTGCCTGCACATCCCTTTCTCACCCTTAATACCCTTCCTCAGCCCTCACCCGCCAGACACCTTCCTCTTCCTCCCCACCCGTCACTCTTCCCCTTTCCTGTCACCTCCCCCCTACCACCTCTCCTCCCTCCCTACCACCTCACCTCCCCCTACTACCTCTCCTCCCTCCCTACCACCTCTCTGACAAGGAAATGTGATTTGTGGAATTGATAAATCAATTTAAAGTAACCGTGCATTGTTGAGTGTGTCTGGTACATGGTGAGTGTTGCAGTGCTAGTACCACCACCAGTGCTCTTTCCTTAAGTAGATGTGACTTGGACCTGACAAGCCTAGGCCAATAGGTGACTTGGACTTGCCTAGCAAGGGCCAGTAGGCCTGCTGCAGCGCTCCTTTTTTCTGTTCTAAACAACACCCACCACCCAGAAGCAGCAACATCAGTAGTAGTCGTCGTCGACGTCGACGGGCAGGGAATACTAGGACGGTAGACCATGTGAGGGTAAAAGAAGATAGTGAATGTGAGGGTAAAAGAAGATAGTGAATGTGAGGGTAAGATAAGATAGTGAATGTGAGGGTAAGAGAAGATAGTGAATGTGAGGGTAAGAGAAGATAGTGAATGTGAGGGTAAGAGAAGATAGTGAATGTGAGGGTAAGAGAAGATAGTGAATGTGAGGGTAAGAGAAGATAGTGAATGTGAGGGTAAGAGAAGATAGTGAATGTGAGGGTAAGAGAAGATAGTGAATGTGAGGGTAAGAGAAGATAGTGAATGTGAGGGTAAGAGAAGATAGTGAATGTGAGGGTAAGAGAAGATAGTGAATGTGAGGGTAGATATCCGAGTAAGAAATGTATAGAATGTGAAGTTAGAAGAGAAAATATGAAACTTGGTAGGGGAGAGTATGTATATGTGGTTGATCAGGCCCTGATGCACCGGAAGGCCTGGTCAAGGACTGAACCGCGGGGGGCGTTGACCCCTGGATATCTCTCCAGGTATTGTGTGTATTTATATATATATATATATATATATATATATATATATATATATATATATATATATATATATAGGGAGTGGTAATGTAGGTACCTAGAGGGAGGGATAAGCCTCTGGTGGATGAGGTGGGATGGGGAACGCTGGAATTGATAGGGAGGGGAGTGATGTGGGGTGGGGTGCGTTGTTTGAGGGCGGGAGGTGGTATACCTGGAGAGTTCCGGGGGTCAACGCCCCCGCGACCCGGTCTGTGGCCAGGCCTCATTGTCGTGTGGTGTTCTTGAAGATAAAAGGTAGTCAAAGGGAAACTCCTTGGGGGTGGTAACAAGATATATTGAGTAGTGAGGAAGGGAGAATCCAGCTACTTGTGTTCAGTCGTATGCCTAGCGCGGGAATGAGGCCAATGCCCGGGTGGACGCCTCTCACATCAGCGGGTATTGTGACGTCATAAAGGAGCGTCACAGGTTCAAGGGATCTTGCATATAACGGCTGGTATATTACATATGATATATGTGACATCATGGTGGATCAGGGCCTGATCAACCAGGCTGTTACTGTTGGCTGCACGCAGTCCAACGTACGAACCACAGCCTGGCTGGTCAGGTACCGACTTTAGGTGCCTGTCCAGTGCCTGCTTGAAGACAGCCAGGGGTCTATTGGTAATCCCCCTTATGTATGCTGGGAGGCAGTTGAAGTCTTGGGCCCCTGACACTTATTGTGTAGTCTCTCAACGTGCTAATGGCACCCCTGCTTTCATTGTTACAATATCTATCATCATTTTGTAATGAACAATGTATTATCATCATATCATAATTTGAACGATCTACCAATTCAAACTCACTCAATTACTCCAATATTATGTTCATAGTCTATAAGCCATTAGATTAAGCTGCCACTAATGCCAAGGCATGCCAGAGGCTCTCCTTGCACCTCAATTTATGACTGTAATGTAAACCCATGTACACCAGCAAAGAAATAAAATTGTATTTTGTATTTTTACTAATCCCTCTAGGATAGGTGGGGAGGCGAGGGAGGGTTGTTAATGTCATCCGGCGGATATGGCAAATAGTAACTAGTCTTAACAATCTTGTAAAGCAGTGACCAGTCTTAACAGTCTTGTAAAGCAGTGACCAGTCTTAACAGTCTTGTAAAGCAGTGACCAGTCTTAACAGTCTTGTAAAGCAGTGACCAGTCTTAACAGTCTTGTAAAGCAGTGACCAGTCTTAACAGTCTTGTAAAGCAGTGACCAGTCTTAACAGTCTTGTAAAGCAGTGACCAGTCTTAACAGTCTTGTAAAGCAGTGACCAGTCTTAACAGTCTTGTAAAGCAGTGACCAGTCTTAACAGTCTTGTAAAGCAGTGACCAGTCTTAACAGTCTTGTAAAGCAGTGACCAGTCTTAACAGTCTTGTAAAGCAGTGACCAGTCTTAACAGTCTTGTAAGCAGTGACCAGTCTTAACAGTCTTGTAAAGCAGTGACCAGTCTTAACAGTCTTGTAAAGCAGTGACCAGTCTTAACAGTCTTGTAAAGCAGTGACCAGTCTTAACAGTCTTGTAAAGCAGTGACCAGTCTTAACAGTCTTGTAAAGCAGTGACCAGTCTTAACAGTCTTGTAAAGCAGTGACCAGTCTTAACAGTCTTGTAAAGCAGTGACCAGTCTTAACAGTCTTGTAAAACAGTATACAGTCTTCACAATCTTGTAAAATAGTAACCAGTCTTCACAATCTTGTGAAACAGTAACCAGTCTTCACAATCTTGTAAAATAGTAACCAGTCTTCACAATCTTGTGAAACAGTAACCAGTCTTCACAATCTTGTAAAATAGTAACCAGTCTTCACAATCTTGTGAATCAGTAACCAGTCTTCACAATCTTGTGAAATAGTAACCAGTCTTCACAATCTTGTGAAATAGTAACCAGTCTTCACAATCTTGTGAAATAGTAATCCAGTCTTCACAATCTTGTGAAATAGTAACCAGTCTTCACAATCTTGTGAAATAGTAACCAGTCTTCACAATCTTGTGAAATAGTAACCAGTCTTCACAATCTTGTGAAATAGTAACCAGTCTTCACAATCTTGTGAAATAGTAACCAGTCTTCACAATCTTGTGAAACAGTAACCAGTCTTCACAATCTTGTGAAACAGTAACCAGTCTTCACAATCTTGTGAAACAGTAACCAGTCTTCACAATCTTGTGAAATAGTAACCAGTCTTCACAATCTTGTGAAATAGTAACCAGTCTTCACAATCTTGTGAAATAGTAACCAGTCTTCACAATCTTGTGAAATAGTAACCAGTCTTCACAATCTTGTGAAATAAACCAGTCTTCACAATCTTGTGAAATAGTAACCAGTCTTCACAATCTTGTGAAATAGTAACCAGTCTTCACAATCTTGTGAAATAGTAACTAGTCTTCACAATCTTGTGAAATAGTAACCAGTCTTCACAATCTTGTGAAATAGTAACCAGTCTTCACAATCTTGTCAAGCAATATAAAGTTGTGTGGGTGTGGGGCACAAGTGTTGGTGTTGGGTGGTGTGAGTGAAGCATGGATGTGGGTGTGGTGTGGAGCAGAAGTGTGGGGGTGGGGCAGAAGAGTGGGGGTGGGGTGTAGAGAGCATGGATGTGGGGGCAGGGGGGTGGGCCAGCACGGAGCTTCAACGAGGGCAGGAAGTTTGTCAATTGAGAGATAAAAGGGATTACCGGGCAGTCCAGCGGACGGTGAGGGCGATCGACGGACGGACGTAGGGGAGGAGGATGTTGCTCGCATCGGTAATGTTGATAGTGATGCTTCTCCAGTGAGTCTGCCGCCCTGCCCACCCTCATCACCGCCCACCCCCGCTCACATGACCACTGCACACACCCCACCCGCTGTTTTGTGCCATTCAGACAGTTAATTACTTTGAAGGTGCTCTCCCACCGTACCTGGAGAGAGGATCAGGGACCAGTGTTGCGTCTGTGTGCAGTCTTGTTGTGTTCCAGGCACACTGTACCTGTCATGACCCACAGTCTGCCTGGACTAGACTATCGCCAGTCCGCATGAAACAGACTGGCGATAGTCCTAAACACTTATTTACTTATCCATCAGTTTTTAGGCTGTCTTGCATATGCATATATATATATATATATATATATATATATATATATATATATATATATATATATATATATATATATATATATATATATATATATATATAAGTGCTCCACTCATACTGTTTCTCATATTCTATGATTCATCCTCATCCTTCATAGACCATCATGCTGATATTCCACTCCAAATATCTGAATACATTCACCTCCTTCATATCTCTCTCATCTGATATCCAATCTTTCGTCACCTAACCATAACAAAACATTAGGTGACGAAGATTGGATATCAGATTGGAGAAATATGGAGAGGAGGTAATGTATTCAGATATTTGGGAGTGACTGTCAGCAGATGGTTATGAAGGATGAGGTGAATCATAGAATTGATAAGGAAAAAGGGTGAGTGGTGCACTTCGAGTCTGTGGAGACAAAGAACTTTGTCCATGGAAGTAAAGAAGGAATGTATGAGAGTATAGTTATACCAACACTCTTATATGGGTGTGAAGCATGATTGATGAATGTTGCAACGAGGAGAGGCTGGAGGCAGTGGAGATGTCATGTCTGAGGTCAATGTGTGGTGTGAATATAATGCAGAGAATTCGTAGTTTGGAGATTAGGAGGAGGTGCGGGATTGCCAAAACTATTATCCAGAGGGCTATGGAGGGGTTGTTGAGGTGGTTTGAACATGTAGAGAGAATGGAACGAAATAGAATGACTTCGAGAGTGTATAAATCTGTAGTGGAGGGAAGGCGGGGTAGGGGTCGGCCTAGGAAAGGTTGGAGGGAGGGGTAAAGGAAGTTTTGTGGCGAGGGCTTGGACTTCCAGCAAGCATGTGTGAGCGTATTTGATAGGAGTGAATGGAGACAAATGGTTTTAATACTTGACGTCTGTTGGAGTGTGAGCAAAGTAACATTTATGAAGGGATTCAGGAAACCGGCAGGCCGGACTTGAGTCCTGGAGATGGGAAGTACAGTGTCGGCACTCTGAAGGAGGGGTTTCATGTTGCAGTTTTATAACTGTAGTGTAAAGCACCCCTCTGGCAAGACAGTGATGGAGTGAATGATGATGAAAGTTTTTTTTTCGGGCCACCCTGCCTTGGTGGGAATCGGCCGATGTGTTAATAAAAAATAATATATATATATATATATATATATATATATATATATATATATATATATATATATATATATATATATATATATATATATATGCAATACGATCACAGTAAACAGGTGATATCACAATACGCAGAACAACCACTGTGAAAAATTTGCGAAATTCCAATTGCTTTCGTGACTTCTCACATTATCCAGGAACTATAAAAGACAAAACATCAACAGGAAAGCATATAAAGGGTCAAGACTACACCTCACAATCAAGTCACTACAACAAGACTACACCTCACAATCAAGTCACTACAACAAGACTACACCTCACAATCAAGTCACTACAACAAGACTACACCTCACAATCAAGTCACTACAACAAGACTACACCTCACAATCGCGTCACTACAACAAGACTACACCTCACAATCAAGTCACTACAACAAGACTACACCTCACAATCGCGTCACAACACCCGACTCTGTGAAACACACCTGATACTCTACCCAAGCATTAAAAATTTTTACTTGTCTAATGTATCATTAAATTCTTCCCAAATTTTATTAATTATAAATGAATCCAATTTATATAAACCAAAAGACATATTCATATTATTTTCAAAACTGCTTTTTATGAAACATGATTCTATTATATTCCTCTCAACCATGGACTTGCTTGATACAACCTTCTCAGCATTTTGAAAATCAATTGGATGGTTAAAATCTCTCACATAAATAAATAGAGCATTAGAATCTTGTCCAGTTCTAATGCTATATTTATGTTGTTTTAATCTTAGTTCAAGACTTTTACCAGTTTGACCTTAATAAACTTTATCACATATTTTACAAAGAATCTTAGACACATCCGTCAGCATTTTGGGGGGAATTTTTTATCATTTTTATTTTTACTGTATCAAGATTTTTATACAACTTTGATATTAAAAGTCTTAAGAAGGTTAGTCATATCAACCAACTTTTCATGGTAAGGAAGAACCAACATATTTTTAGTTGAATAAGGTTGGTTGTCCCTTTTTGGATTGTAAAAATTATTTCTAGCTATTTTAAAGGATTTATCAATTACGTTTCTTGGGTATTTTAGATCATTAGCTATTTCATAAATTTTAGAGATTTCTTCATCTATGAACTCTGGACTACAAATACGTAAAGCTCTCAAAAACATTGAAGAGAAAACCGACACTTTAACTCTATCTTGATGTGAAGAATAATAGTGTACATAGGAACAGTTATTTGTAGGTTTTCTGTAAATTTTAAATTTAAAATCATTGTTACCCTTAATAATGTTACCCTTAATGCCTTATTTGCCAATAAGACCGTTGCTATTTAAGCCAAAATCGCAAGTTTTACCTAATATATATATATATATATATATATATATATATATATATATATATATATGGGATGGGACGATACTTAAATCATCATTGATGCACAATTTTCGGCCTATACCGATACCTTTCCTGTATTTTTTTAAAATGCTGACTATGTTCAGTATATATAAGGGAATGTTTATTACACAATGGGTATTAAATAACACAGGAAGGTTAAATATTAAATAACTTCTCTGAGTTGATAATGTTATTACTCATTACTTGGTCTGTTGTGCTAGTTACTGGTAGTCAAAGGTACTTGTTGATTGTGTGCGAGAGAGAGTGAGAGAGTGTGAGTGGGAGTGAGTGTGAGTGAGTGAGTGTGAGTGAGTGAGTGAGAGTGAGTGAGTGAGTGAGTGAGTGAGTGTGTGTGTGTGTGTGTGTGTGTGAGTAAACCTCACAATCGTGAGATAGTGTTGATTTTTAAAGCACACACGCTTGTTTAATATTTTAAAAAGTACCGCTGGTATCGGCCGTGTAACCGATATGTATACCGTAAAATTGGCCGATAATTACCGATACTTTGGTTTCTTCCCGAAGCTGGTTGAGTATTGTCTTTCCCTACCATCCTCTTTGATATACCTTTACCTTTGAAGAGTTTCGAGAGTATCTACTCTCTGGGCCCGGCCATGGGCCAGGCTCGTCTGGTGCTTGCCTGGTCAACCACGCTGTTGCTGCTGGAGGCCCGCTGCCCCACATATCCATCACAGCCTGGTTGATCTGGCACCTGGTGAAGATATTTGTCCAGTTTCCTCTTGAAGGCTTCTACACTGGTTCCAGCCGTGTTTCGGATATCTTCTGGCAAGATGTTGAATAGTCTGGGACCCCGGATGTTAATACAGTGCTCCAGTATTGTCCCCACCGCACCCCTGCTCCTCACTGGGTTTATTTTACACTTTCTCCCATATCTCTCACTCCAGTATGTTGTTATGGCAGTGTGCAGATTTGGGACCAAGCCCTCAAGTACTTTCCAGGTATATATTATCATGTATCTCTCTCTCCTCCGCTCCAATGAGTACATGTTCAAGACTTAAAGGCGTTCCCAATAATTTAGATGTTTCAATGGCTCAATGTGAGCCGTAAACGATCTCTGGATTTGTTCCAGCTCTGCTATTTCTCCTGCCCTGAACGGGGCCGTCAGCACTGAGCAGTATTCTAAGTGGGGGAGCACTAGCGATTTGAATAGTGTCACCATCGGCATTATTTCCCTTGTTTTGAAAGTTCTCAATACCCACCCCGTCATCTTCCTGGCTATTGTGAATTTACTTGCAATTTCAAAAGATGTGGTAAATCCTAATTTAAGTTGTGAGGCTCCTCGGGCTCCTGAGATACCTGTCGGGAGCCTAAGATGTAGCAGACATCACTGGAACTTTGCCAGAGGAAGGTAGCAGCCCTCGGCTCTAGTGGTTTTCATTAGCCTGAAACCCAGAACCCAGCTCTTTGAGGGGGAACCCATGACATGCTTCCCCACGATCCAAGAATCTCAACTTTTGGGTACGAAGTGGTATTGGTGGGCCAAGTCCCTATGCTTGTTGAGTTTGTGATTTTTACCTGTGATCAGCAGCACCGTCCTGTGTGTATGTAGAAGTTTGAAGCTTTGGGTGTCATTAAACGAAGGTGTTTTGTGTATTGTAGTGAACTGAAGCTCAAGAGTCCTTGGATCACATCTGAAAGGAATCGAACTCTATTCTTGGATGAGCGAAGTGCATTATTAGGCAAGTCTTCTTAAAACTTTCGTGTTCACCTAGCACTAAGATAGGTAGCTAGGAGTTAGTGGGGTGTTGTGGGTGGCATTTTAGGATGGGGAAACAAATCACACTAAGTTAATTAATGAAAGCTTTATTATTATTATTCAGGCGGAGCATGGTGGAGCTTCGTACTCTGGAGCAGGCTGATGACGGCGGGGTCGGCCACCACTACCCCTCCCACCAACATGACAGCAGTGAGTCCTCATCTTCAGATTCTGCCGACGGCTTCATAACAACTAACAGGACACTTCACGTAAGATCCTCGTACGTGAGCACGGCCATGGACGCCTCAGAGATCTTGCAGCAGTCACCCATCTTCAAGAACAAGACCTCGTCGTCATCATCGTCGTCACCTGAACAGAGCAGGTCTGAGAAAGAGGCACCCAGAGGCTCTTCTCCTTCCTCCAACATCAACGCCAGGTGAGTACTCTGATGCACTAAACCCGTGTGACTCATTCAGCACTTAGTGGCTGCAGGCTCGATCCTCCGGCCACCAATCGTAAGAAAGACCAAGTGAGTGCTACAATTCAGTTGTTTAATTATTAGTATTATATTCAATTAGATCTCACAGCGCTTGTGGAATGAAATTTTATCAGATTTGTCCCATATAGGTATATTTTTTGAGACAGACAATATATACATTGTGAGCATCTCTCAGCTAACTGACCGAGTACCTTCATTACAGTGCTCAGAGTTCCTGCACTTGTTTAATGACTGGTGTAGTCCATAAAGAGATTTTAGATTTTTTCCCCGAGGGGCGAGTTTATTGGGTAGCTGTACTTATCCTGTGGATGTAGTCACTCCCCGGACACTTTCTGAGGTGGTAGTCTCCCCATAGCCAGTTGAGAAAGTGCGATGGAGGTACTAGCTGGAAGTTGGCTTCTTGTGGGATAGTGAGAGTAGATAGTGCAGAAGCTGGCTGGAAGTTGGCTTCTTGTGGGATAGTGAGAGTAGATAGTGCAGAAGCTGGCTGGAAGTTGGCTTCTTGTGGGATAGTGAGAGTAGATAGTGCAGAAGCTGGCTGGGAGTTGGCTTCTTGTGGGATAGTGAGAGTAGATAGTGCAGAAGCTGGCTGGAAGTTGGGTTCTTGTGGGATAGTGAGAGTAGATAGTGCAGAAGCTGGCTGGGAGTTGGTATTGCTGGCATATATGAAGACTAACATGCAAGTTTTAGAATTATTGTGGCAACGTTTCGCTTTGTGCAAAGCTTTACCATGTCACGAATTGATGAAGTTCTACACAGAGCGAAACGTTGTTGCAGTGAGGACTTGTTGTGCATCCCGTGTCTTGGTGTTGACACAGGATCAGCCTACTTGTGGGTGTCTCAAACACAATATCTACACTAGAAAAATTAACACTTTCGTGAAAGTAGTAAAAAAAAATCAAAACGAATATATTGGGAAAATGCAACCAGTCTTCCTGAGCAACGTTGTTTCTTTATACTTTGGCTGAAGACCGTATATAAAGCGACGTTCAAACCAAAATGTAAACTTCTTACATTGTAGAGTATTTCGAAAAAAATACTTTTTTTTACGTATGAAATACAGATGTTTTAGGCACCCATCCCCTCTCTCTCGGGATCAAACCTGACTACCTCTCGACTCACGTCATCGTGATGACACGATTGTAAACAGGTGACGGAACGGGTGCGGTACGAACCCACGGTGAGCGGGTTGGATGAACCTGGTTAGGCCGGTATGGCCCAGTATGTAGCACACTGCTGCCAGTTTTAGGACCCATCATGTGTTCGATTCCCGACCCGTTCTGTGGTCTGATTACTCCCTCATCCCCCCCATGTGCTGTATAACCCCTGTGGTTTTAGTGCTTCCCCTTGATTATAATGTTACGATAGAATTGGCTTAGAATTTGTCCTCGCGTTTCTACTCTATTTAACAGCTAGGCTTTAAATATTTCCATTGGGAAATAAGTCAGTGACAAAGTATGATAATTGTATTTATGTACCTAGACCTAAATAAACTTAGTTGCGTTGATACACGGTAGAGGGGACAGTGGGTACCACACAAGGGGGAGTGACGGGTGACTGAGGTAAAGGAAGGGGGTAGAGGCAATATAGATTAGACTGGGAGGAGGGAGCATAGATTGGGATAGGAGGGGGAGAGAGGAACCGAGGACTGGGGTGGGACACAGAAGAGAGAGGGAAGCATAAATTAGGATGAGAGAAAGGACAGGGAGAAGGAAGAGAGGAGCATAGATTGGGATGGGAGGAAGAAGTGGGAAAGAGAAGAGGCAGCGTAGATTGGGAAAAAAGGTGGGGAAGGGGGTGATGGGGGAGTGCCTGGCACTACCATGATGGGAACACCAGCCTCACAACAGCTGATTTTGCAATAAGGCGACGACGTGGCGCGCGCGTGGCACTCATAGTCGTGCACACACTTCTACAAGCACAGTCATAGACACTCGCGCACTTCCACAAGCACAGTCACACTTTGACAAGCGCAGTCACAGTCACACTTTGACAAGAACAGTCACAGTCACAATTTGACAATCACAGTCACAGTCACAATTTGACAAGCACAGTCACAGTCACAATTTGACAAGCACAGTCACAATTTGACAATCACAGTCACAGTCACACTTTGACAAGCACAGTCACAGTCACACTTTGACAAGCACAGTCACAGTCACACTTTGACAAGCACAGTCACAGTCACACTTTGACAAGCACAGTCACACTTTGACAAGCACAGTCACACTTTGACAAGCACAGTCACACTTTTACAAGCACAGTCACACTTTGACAAGCACAGTCACACTTTGACAGTCACAGTCACACTTTGACAAGCACAGTCACACTTTGACAAGCACAGTCACACTTTGACAAGCACAGTCACAGTCACACTTTGACAAGCACAGTCACATAAATGCGCACACAGGTAAAGCTTAGTGTCATGTTAGGAATACAACGAGTCAGTAAGTCAGTTTAGTCTTTGTTTTTAATAATTATAATTGATATTTTAGTGTATGTAATAGTTGGGTAATAAGAGGATCCTGGTGGAAATAACTTGCATTGACTTGGCCGAGTTATCAAAGGTAATTTACACACGTCAACATTTAAGGCAGTTGTAAACTATGTAATGTACCGGAATAGACTTACTAATGTTGAGAGAAACATTTTCAGACCTCTTTCTGTGCATAGTCTTCTTGTGTCATACTTCACCATTTGCCAGTCCACCAATCATATATGTGTTTACCAGGTCTTCAACAAGTGATGTGTTTGATATGGAGTTATTAATGAGTTGAACAAACTCCCAGGTAGCGTCACTCAGCCAAGAACTTTGGGTAGCTTTAAATATAGCTTGGACGGGTGAGTGGGCGTGGGCCAGTAGGCCTGCTGCAGTGCTCCTTCCTTCCTTGTGTGTCGTGTTTCTAACCTTTATAACTTGTACTGTTTTAACTCTGGAAGTCATTTTGTAATTCAGTTCTCTGCATTTTCTAATTTTTCTACAAGTTTTTTCGTCTTTCCACAGTTTTCTAAGTTGTCCGTGTTTTTTGTTTTTATTTTAGATGCGTACAGCATGTATTAGGAGCCAGGCGACGCTGGAGGCTGGTGGAGTATTGTTAAAAAATAGTATAAAATACAGACAAGTTAAAGATTTAAACACACTTGCAACATGTGCAACAACTCCATGGAGCTGAACTCTTCTCCAGGCTGAGGGACTGACCACCTCAAATCCTTTTTCTCCAAGGTTGATGGACTGATTACATCATCTTTATTTCACTACTACACCTGCTGCCTCTGTGCTTGACTGAAGAAGCCTACTGTGTAGGCGAAACGTTTCATCAATGAAGATACCCAACTGTGCACATGTGTCTTAGTCTTAGTGTTGGGGTATGTTGCTAACTACCTGTGTAAGACTGGGTATCATGTGATCTACGTTGAGGCTACAAAGATCACGCTTTATGCCTTATCACCTCTCATGCCCTATTGTTTCTGCTTACACCTCCCTTCACACTTCCCCCCACTCACCCCTCCACTCTTCCCCACTTCAGATTCCCTCTAACATTTCGTTTTTATCCTTCAACACCTGGTCAATCAACCTTAACCTGGAATATTAGCCACTTAGCTGCCATCTGGTCACCTCCACCCTCCCAAACCTGGAGTATTAGCCACTGCCACCAGGTCACCTCCACCCTCCCTAACCTGTCCACACTCAGAGCTGATAGTGTTAGTCCTCGCCATCAAGTCTTGTGGGATGGTGGTGTATTGCTTCAAGGTCTGACCATTGTTACCGTGTCTGTCACTTGCTCTCATCATGCTTTGTTCCACCTGTTGCTATGTTGCGGTATTGTCTTTCGCGTACAGTAGGGTCCCACTTATACGGCAGGTTAGGTTCCAGACTACCGCCGTAAAGCGGAAATCGCCATAAAGCTGAACGCCATTTTTTCCACTTATAAATGCATATAAAACACCATATAACAAGTTTACACTAACATATATTAAGTTAACAGTAAGACTAGGAATTAAAAACAAAAAAGTAAAATACATACACACTACATTCATTACCTTAAAATATTTGTAGTCTTAATGTAGGGCAAAGGTGAGTGTTTATTGTTGAAAGTCAGGAGTAGTAACTCCTAGTAGAGAGGAGACGCTGATAATTGTAAACAAACACTCGGTCAGATACGTATTAATACCTGTATTTTTGGTTCAAACAAGTACGTTTGCATGAGTTGGTGAGCATTTACCCTACAATACAAACACTTAGTGTGTACAAGTTGTCTTCACGTTCGTACAGTAGAATAAATAAATAGCTACGAGTGGTGTTGGTGTTGGACTAGAGAAAACGTAATTCTTGCCGTCACCTCAGACAAGCCGCCCGGTTACCACATCTTATATTTATCAAATTTATTCTACTGTGGTTGTATGTATCATGTTTGTTATATCGTACTTTTTTTATATAATTTTGAAAAAATATAGAAGGATTAATGAAAATATCTATACGTAATATACGACATTTAAAGCGCTCCATAACGATTATTATTAATAATATGGCGTCTTCAAGACTAATAAGACACTCTTAGTAATTTTAATGTGTACCTGCATGCCAGCGCAATATAAGTTTATTTAGGTACAGGTAAACATAACTATAATTATCAGAGTATACCTGAGTATACCCGGAGAGGGTATACCCAGGTATACCGGGCCGCAGGGGTCAACGCCTCTGCAGCCCAGTCTGAGACCAGGCCTCGTGGTGGATCAGGGTCTGATCAATAACTTTAAAACACTTAAAATTTGGGAAAGTTTCCAGACATAATGGAGAGACTCGGAGGTTACGGAGGATGTAAACAAACAAGAGGGGCGCGAGGAGACCGTATTAGCGCGTCAGGTAGGGGGGGAGCCGTATAACGAGTTTTGGTCATAATTTGAAATGTTCGTATTAACGAAACTCCGTAAAACTGGGCCCTACTGTACATGCTTTAAATGAAGTAATATTACCATGGCAACTATGTCAAATCATTCTGGAACTCTTGTATATGTATGTATATGACAGTTTTGTATCATTTGCAGATGACACTAAAATAAACCTGAAAGTCACCTCGCTAGAAGACACTGAAAAATTACAGGAAGATATAATCAGTGTTTTAGTGGGCAGTGAAGAACATGACGTTCAGTGGTGATAAGTTCCAGCTGCTTAGGTATGGAAAGAATGAAGAACTCAAAAGGGATGCTCTATACAAAACTCAAGAGGATTGTCAAACAGAATGAAAGGAACACATGAAAGACCTGGGAGTAATTATGTCGGCTGACCTTTCTTTCAAAGAACACAATAAGACGAATGTGTCAATAGTCAAGTGGATAATGAGACCTATAAAAAACAAGGGAAATAATGCCAATTGTGTCACTTTTCAAATCGCTTATGCTCTGTCTCGTTCAGAATATTGTTCAGTGTTGATGGCTCCGTTCAGGGCAGGAGATAAATTGCAGCTGGAACAGATACAGATTTACAGCTCACATAGAGCCAATAAAGTATTTAAATTAGTGGGAACGCCTTAGTCCTAAATCTGTACCCACTAGAGTGGAGGAGAGATACATGATAATATATACCTGAAAATACTCGAGGGTCTGGTCCCAAATCTGCACACTGTCATAACAACATACTGGAGCGAGAGATATGGAAGGAAGTGCAAAATAAACCCAGTGTAATCATTGATGCAGTTTACACAATAAGAGAACACCGTATTAGCATGCGTGGGCCCAGACTATTCAACATCTTACCAGAAGATATCAGAAACACCGCTGGGATAAGTGTTTGAGTCTTCAAGAGGAAACTGAGCAAATATTTTCACCTAGTGCCAGATCAACCAGGCTATGATAGATATTTGGGTCAGTGGGCCGCCAGTAGCAACATCCTGGTTGACCAGGCAAGCTCCTACGAACTTTGGGACAAGGTACACATTACTATACACAACATGCCAGACCAAACTGTACTCTGGTGCCCAGCCAAGCTAGGCGTTGGATCCAGAGTAGCTGGCACCAGGCTGGTGATTAATTTTTCATCCTCTCTCCCACATGCACCGACCAACGAAAGATAGCTTGATTGAGTGCCAGAGTATTGTCTGGTCTGGCGTGCTGTGCATAGTACTGCTTTGTCCCAAAACTCCTAGGTTTCGAGTCTTCTCCGACCGGAGAGAAATTTGTGTACATGCGCGCGCGCGCGCACACACACACACACACACACACACACACACACACACACACACACACACACACACACACACACAGCTCTTGCTTCACGCACGGAGGGGCCGGGTTCAATTCCCGGTGGGGCAGAAACATTTCGAAGTGTTTCATTACACACACACACACACACAAACACATACATACGACAGGCCTAGTGTCTAATCGACATGTGCCTAGGACAAAATGGTAACTAACTAACTAACACACACACACACACACACACACACACACATACATACATACATTTTGTTCAGCGCATGGAGAAGAGACATAACAAGGCGGTGGTAAAGATCACTTATTTTTCTAAGTGTCTCCCATCTCATCATCAATGCTGAGATATAAAAGGACAAATTACCTAGCAGAATAACTACCTGGAACAAAATGGATGTAAACGAAAATCATAACATTAAAATTGTGTTTCACAATTGGAAGTTAAGAGTGTTACAGTAACTAACTTAACCTAGCTACTAACACAAACTTCTAAACTGATGCAAACATTACAGTGAGTGAGGAGCTTTATATATGTAGTTGAGGCCTCGTTCTTGCTATATACAGGAATTCACAGGTGATGAGTCCAGTTTCTGTGGTGTTGAGATCACAGCTGTCACCTTCATGATTCATTGTCATTGACAGTGTCAACAACAGATACGATACCTGGAGTATACCTGGAGAGGATTTCGGGGGTCAACGCCCCCGCGGCTCGGTCTGAGACCAGGCCTCGTGGTGGATCAGGGTCGGATCAACCAGGCTGTTATTGCTGGCCGCACGCAAACTGACGTACGAACCACAGCCCGGCTGGTCAGGTACTGACCTTACGTGCCTGTCCAGTGCCTTCTTGAAGACAGCCAGGGGTCTATTGGTAATCCCCCCCTTATGTATACTGGGAGGCAGTTGAACAGTCTTGGGCCCCGGACACTTATTGTGTTCTCTCAGTGTACTCCTGCCGAGTCTTTTGCTTTCATAGGGAGTGATTTTCGTGTGCAAGTTTGGTACTAACTAATCCCTCTTAAGATTTTCCAAGTGTATATTATCATGTATCTCTCTCGCCTGCGTTCCAGGGAATACAGATCAAGGGCCTTCAACCGTTCCCAGTAATTTAGGTGCCTTATCGTACTTATGTGTGCTGTAAAAGTTCTTTGTACACTCTCCGGGTCAGCAATTTCGCCTGCATTGAAGGGGGCAGTTAGTGTACAGCAGCATTCCATCCTAGAGAGAACAAGCGATTTGAAGAGAATCATCATGGGCTTGGCGTCCCTAGTTTTGAAGGTTCTCATTATTTATCCTATCATTTTCCTAGTAGATGCTGTAGATACATTGTTTTGTTCTTTGAAGGCGAGATCCTCTTGACATTATCACTCCCAGGTCCTTCACATTACTTTTTCGCTCTATTGTATGGTTAGAATTTGTCGTGTACCCTGATACAGTTTTAATTTCCTCAAGTTTTCCATATCTGAGTAGTTGAAATTTCTCTTCATTGAACTTCATATTGTTTTGAGTGACCCATTTGAAGATTTGGTTGATGTCCGCTTGGAGTCTTGTGGTGTCTTCGATGGAGGTCACTGTCATGGCAATCCAGGTGTCATCCGCAAAGGAAGACACGGAGCTATGGCTTACATCTCTGTCTGTGTCAGATATGAGGATGAGGAATAGAATGGAAGCGAGTACTGTGCCTTGTGGAACAGAGCTTATCACCGTAGCTTACTATTACTTTTTGTGTTCTATTTGTCAGAAAGTTATAGATCCATCTACCAACTTTTCCTGTTATTCCTTTATCACGCATTTTGTGTGCTATTACACCATGGTCACACTTGTCGAAAGCTTTTGCAAAGTCTGTGAGAAATAGGAGAAATTGCCCCACCGTTTACGCTGGAAGAGATGTTAGGTACTCATGCAAAACACCCAGTGGGGGGAGAGTTATCTTCAGAAGAGATGTTCCCCACTGGTGCCTAGGCTGAAACCACGCAAAATTCACCACTCTTAATTTATTTAAGGTGACCCAGCGTCTGGGGTCAGCTGACGTGGTGGCTATTAATCATACGATGATCAGCTCAATGACTCATTAAGAACATCTTAAAAATTGTGTGAATGTTTAAACAGTTGTGACTGACTGAAGGTCACAGATTTAGAATGTGTGGGAGGGGAAGGGGTAGAGTGCTTGGGTCTCATCACCACTGCTATGCAGCTGCACATACGTAATGGACGTGTCTCCCTCATACCTCGTCCTAGGATGATAGTCATGTTCATATGTGGTCGTGACTAATTCTGCACACATATTTAGAAGTAGTTGGTAATGGTGAGAGTAGTAACAATGGTGGTGATGATAGTGGTGGTGGGTGTGGGTGTTTAGAAGGGAAGGTATCGGTGGGGAGGGGTGTTGGTGACTGAGACACGATTACCACTAAAAAAATAAGCTCAGTCACCCTTCTCTTTATTTGTGATTCTCTTATACTCTGTAATTACTAAATCTTGTGTTCACTAAGTAACAGTTTTGGTATTTTTTTTTTTTAGAATGTGGATCATTTACACTGTGACCTGAGTTCCGTGTTATTTAAATGTTGTTATAAAGAATAAAAAGTCACAATACCATGACTGGAACAATACATAAATAACCCGCACATAGGAGAAACTTACCACGACGTTTCGGTCCTACCTAGACCATTACTTAGTAACATCTGTAATGCTCGAGACGTAAGGAATACGTCACGAAACTGTCAACACCGCTTCTTAGTACATATGGCATTCCCTCATCTTAGCCGTCGTCTCACGCAGCTATCAAAGATCACTGTAACGACCAGTCATCCTCTTAACATCTGTGGCAACTTGGCAGTTTTGACCTCAACATCACAGAAAGTGGACGTCATCATCTCGAAACACCAGTATACACCGAGAATGAGGCCTCACATGAATACTTGCAGTACATCTATAAAGTTGTCCACTCACTGATTTTAATGTTTGAGTGAGTTTAGAAGTTTGTATTAATAGACTGGGTAGCTGTAATACGGGTATTTTGAGGTCTAATGTGAATGTGGGTATAGCCAGTAACCTATTGATGAGACAATAGCAGTGAAAGCTGGCTTGTGCAGAAGGACGCATATTTGCATTTCGAGTGGGTTTTTCAGCCCTAATACGGAGTAAAACGAAATACGATATACGGTATATAGTAAATGAGGCCGGCTTACTCAGGGAAATGGGTGAGGTGGAGTGAGTAGTATCACAGTGGGTCCACTGGTTTACTTAGCATGCATTAAGCGTCCTAAAAACCTAAATGATTCACATATCTAAATGTGGGAGTCTCTCCTTCCTATCACGTTCTATGGTGAATGACATGAGCCGAAAAAAATTGATTGCGAATCCTACAAGGTGTGGTTGAGAGTGCTGCTCCAGCAGTGATACCATCAGTGTCACCGCTGATAACATCAGTGCCATCTCACCTGCTCGTCTCCACCTAATTGCACATATATTTGCAGCCACTCTTGAATGATAATCGATTTTCCATTACTTTTATTATATTAAATTATATTTTATATTCTCAAGATAGTTACCCGGAAGTTTTACGTTTTTGCTGTTATTCATTTTAGTGAGTAAATATAATTGTAACGCAAGAAGTGCACGTGTAGCTTCCTCAGTCCTGTACAGAGAACAATGGTTGAAGATCAGGAGTTTCAGGTAATCAGTCCCTCAGCCTGGACTCAATGTAACCAGTCCATCAGTCTTGATAAAATACAGCATATATGCAGAGAAGGATAAGAATACAGCATATATGCAGAGAAGGATAAGAATACAGCATATATGCAGAGAAGGATAAGAATACAGCATATATGCAGAGAAGGATAAGAATACAGCATATATGCAGAGAAGGATAAGAATACAGCATATATGCAGAGAAGGGCGCTTATATACTGCATACATGTGAGGTGAATGTACCCAAGTGTTGCACATATGTTTAACTTTATCAACTTGTAGGTTCTTTGAACCATTTGTCTACAACACAAGAGGTTCGATCCTCCGACATACCAAACGTACTGAGGAAATGTGGAGGGTGTAGGGAGTTTAAAGTATCTGTGGGTTTAGGTTACTTCCTGGAGTCAGAAGCCCTACATTAGTACTACCCGAGGTAGTACTGTCGGGGTTTTCACCTGTCACGACACCGTGGGTATTATTTTGGCTCCTGGTACTGTGATTTGGCGGTCACCAGTTTTCGGAGTTTTCTCAAACTCCCGCGGCCCAGCCTGGAGCCACAACGCCCTGTTTGCTTGATCGACAAGGTCGTTGCTGTTGGAGGCCCACCGGCCCACTTAGCCTGAGTCTGTCATTTGGAGCTTCTGCTGCTGCTGCTGAGCCTTCTGCTGGCGCTATGTTTCATGTAAGAATGCTTGGGAATGAATTGTGAATATAAATTTGAGCTGGAATATCTTGTGTAAGAAAACTCCAGTACCTGCTGGATTATCATGGATTACCATGCAATCACAGCAGTTGCACTAACCCAGGTCAGCGTGGGTTCAGAACAGGTCAGTCCTCTTTCTCAATTGCTGGGCCTCATCGACATGGTCTTACACTGGAAAACAAGCAAAATGTAGATAAAAAAAGTCTTTGACGAGTACGACCATGTGGTAATTGCTTACTGGAATAAGTGGAAAGATGGACATTCAACTTCCTAGCTAATAGAAGCCAAAGAGTAATAAACAATAAAATCAGGGGCTGCTACAGCGAAGAGGTCTCTTCCCCAAGGCACAGTACTCGCTCCACTCATCTTTCTCATTCTCATATCAACATAGACAGGGACGTTAATCATAGTACTGTATCATTCTTTGCAGACAATACTAGAATCTGCATGAGAGTGGTAATCCAGAAGACACAGTGAGCCGCCAAGCTGATATAAACAAAGTTTTCCAGTGGGCTACTGACAACAATATGTTCAACGAGGACAAATTTCGATTACTATGTCATGGAAGAATGGAGGAAAAATAAACAGTATTGGAGTACAAGACAAATTCAAACCTCAGAACGTAAGTTTAATGCGAGTGACTTGGGAATGATGATGTCAGATCTTACGTTCAAGGAGCACAACAATGTCATTATCACAACTGCAAGGAAGCATATGTTGGATAACTTACAACTTTCACAATAAGGGATGTTACGCCAAAGATTACCCTCTTCAGGTCACTTATTCTCATTAGGTTGTAATATTGTTTGTGTAAACTGTCAGTCACTAAATTACTGGGAGCGCTTGAAGTCCCTACAATTGTACTCCTTAGAACGTAGGCGAGAAAGACCAACCCTAGATATCGACTGACCGCTTGGGCACTAGCTCGAGGTGGTATTTGAAAATACGAACTCGAACGATTATCCAGTGGTTACAGTGGAATACCTGACAATCATAAATGCATAATACATAACGAGTGTACATCAGTGACACCAACAACCTGATCATTCAGGTCAGCAACCAGGAGGCCTGGTCTGGGACTGGGCCGCTGACCTCTGGAAGTGACCACAGGTAATCTACAGGTGACCAATCAGTTAAATCACATTTCAGTGATAGACAAAGTCAATAGGACAGAACAAGTTACAGAGGTAGACTTTATCCATAGGAAAGCGAGACTGAGGAGAGATTCACGGGTCTGCTGGCTATTCAATCCTCACATGCGGTAAGTATTTAGCAAATTTCTCGATTTGAAGTGCGAACAGAAAACGGGACTCGCCGAGTTCACTAGAATATAAAGTCAAATAATCACTATTTTAATAAGGCTCGTGAATAGTCACCTGTTTGTCATAACAGTGAAATGCTGACTGTTAAGAGGACAGGATACCACGGCACGAGAGCCGTAAACACAGATACACACTCGTCTATAAAGAACTTTATATCTCAAGTTAAAGAACCAACAAGGAAGAGACCTTTTACACCAATTGTGGCATACAAAAAGTATGTTACAATTTATTCGGCGTATGTCACACTCCCATATAGGCTGCCTCCCAACCAGCGAACCGGTGCTAAGGGTTTAATGATCAATAGGGTACCCATCGTTAAGTCAGTACCTTGGTTCATTGACCAATCACAGGCAAGCCCGCCAAAGCTGAAGCAACGTGGATCACTTGCGGGAAGCTTTTGGCAGACTTGCCTACCTGCTGGTTGAATACGGTGCACTCTCTCTGGCTTCTGCTTTGCCATCTGTCACCGTGGTGTACACTTGTTATTATTCTATCTGTACATAGTGTACATATTTGTATATAGTGGGTGAAGGCAAAATATACTTTATAATTTGCTGAGTTTGCTCCAATTCCCATTCAGTACCTGGGCCATTCAGTACCTGTGTTCGTAACACCAATGAAAGTGGACCTAGTATTGAGCTTCAGTGCTACTCACAAAGTATAGAATACAACAAACACAATTCATTGAATACAACACACCCATAAGTTAGTGATCGCTTACCTTTGACACACCTTTGATGAGTTCCGAGAGTTTTTCTACTCTGAGCCCGGCCTTGGGCCAGGTTCGTCTGGTGCTTGCCTGGTCAACCAGGCTGTTGTTGCTGATGGCCCACTGACCAACATATCCATCACAGCTTGGTTGATCTGACACCTGGTGAAGATACTTGTCCAGTTTCTTCTTGAAGACTGCAACACTTGTCCCAGCAGTGTTTCTAATAATCTAGTAAGATGTTGAATAACCTATTGAAAATAAGCCAGAGGGAAGAGTATTGAGCTCAAGAAGTCAGAAGAAACCAAAATTATCAATGATGGAATGTACCGGCAGATGTGTGACTGACATTATGGGGTTTTTCATTTATTGACTGGTATCGTCCACCAGGGAGCTGATCTACCCTGTGTCATGAGGGATGACGGCGCCACCACGAGATTCCTGCTTAAATGATCATCTCTTCGAAACATTCTGAGTCATCATGTATGTTCATCCCACCCTGGGAGAAGCTAGAACACACGAAGCAGCGGTAGGTGGTTGACTGGTGGTGGCAGCAGCAAGGATGGATGACGGGTGGTGGTTGAGCAGGGGTGGATGGCAGGTAGCAGCAGCAGGAGGGACGTCTTGTCAGTCTTGTTTAGAGGATAATTGGATGAGAGGCGGCGTGTGTTGGCTTCTGCTGCTCCCTCTACCTTACCACTTCCTCGCTTCCCTCAATCCTCTCTTCCCTTTCACTCTCCTCTCCCCCTCCCCCCTCGCACCCCTCTTCCCTCACTAAGTTATCCCCATTTGCTCTCACGCACTATGAGAACATGAACATAGATACGCATGTCTACGAAACATGAAGTGTGAGCAGACTGACTCATGTTGTGGTACCAGACTTCAGTTTGCTTACAAGTACTTCAGGCAGTTTGGCAGACTCACAAATGATGAGATTAAACGCAAAGTATGTGGTCAACCTTAGTCACTTGCTTGAACACTTTGTGCTTAATTGTCCACTTACTGAGGCATATGAAGATTAGTATAATACAGTGGTACCCCGGATTTCGTACAACTCCCAACTCGAACAATTATGTAAGTGTATTTTTGTAAGTGTTTTTGTACGTGTATTTTTGGGGGTCTGAAACGGACTAATCTAATTTACATTCGTCCTTATGGGAACAAATTCGTTCGGTAACGGCATTCGAACAGCCTGTTGGAACGAATTATTGACGAAATCCGGGGTACTACTGTATATCTATTTGCCTCTGGCCGGTGAGTTTCAGGACACACTTGCCATGGGTTCGATATGTCAGGGTAATTTATTAATGATAATAAGATACCACCACATTAAGCAAATATCCGTTGCAAGAAAATATAAGTTAAGATAATTGTAGATTTAAATCTAGATAAATGTAGTGCTCTCGTTTTAGAGCATTCATCAGTGTTGACTGACTCGTTTAGGGCAGGGGATATCAGATTTGGAACATACATAGATCATTTACAGCCCGCATAGAGCCAATAATGTATTTAAATTAGTGGGAACGCCTCTGAGTACTAAATATGTACTCGCTGGAACGGAGGATAGAGATACGTGATAATATATACGTAGAAAGTACTTGAGGGCTTAATTCCATATCTGCACACAGTCTTAAAAACATGCTAGAGTGAGAGATATGGGAGGAAGTGCAAAATAAACCCCGTGAAAAGCAGGGCACCGTGAGTACAATAAGAGAACATTATATCAATATCCGTAGCCCCAAACTATTCAATATCTGACCAGAAGATACCAGAAACACTGCTGAGACAAGTGTTGAAGTCTTGAAGAGGGAACTGGGCTGGGCTCCGGGAGTAGAAAAAAAAATATCAAAGATATATCAAAGGTAAAGGTACGTGTGTTGAGAGGTGCTGCTGTCTCCCTCTGTGTTGCTTGTGCTGTACCATTGTGTTGCTTGTGAGGTGCCACTGCCTAGCTTGTGAGGTGCCACTGCCTAGCTTGTGAGGTGCCACTGCCTAGCTTGTGAGGTGCCACTGCCTAGCTTGTGAGGTGCCACTGAGGTGGGATACAACTTTCTGCCCACGTCCTAGGCTTCTCCGTCTTCGTCATGGTTTTAAGAATCACCGAGGTGCTTGAAACAACACACTCTCTGGACATGAATAATTAAATGTCTTTCTAAATGATGTGGTTATTTTAACTTGGTATGATGATAGTACTTACTTGTGTTGAGTGTTTATTCCGTTTTGTTTGTGTTGTATATACTTTTTTTTTCTGACGTGCATGGTCACAGTGCACCGTAATCGTCACTATTGCTGCTACTTCCTCCTGAGGCTCCCTCACTATCATCTCATCTCACCACGACCATCTTCCTAGCATCACTGAAGAAATATGTGAATGTAGGAAAGCGTTTGGGTGAAATTCCCAAGTCTAGTGTTGGCTGGGTTTTTTTTCCAGTTACTGTTATTCGTATTTATCTGAAGTCAGGTGTGTGAGTGACACACGCACACGTACGTACGAGAGTTCCATGAAGCTAGAATGAGTACGTCTTGCAAGCGGAAAGCTGAGAGTGCATATTGGAGAATTCATATAGGCGAGTACACACTTGACGCGGAGGTAAACAGACTTCACGCATCACGAAAAAGATAATTACACACACTCACGCACGCACGTGCCCGCACTCTCTGGGAATGTGTACCTGGTCGAAGATTGACCACTGCTAATGAAGTGGACCACGTGTCGACACGCGGTTCCGTCAACACAACCCACACCACCACCTTGAGATCGACATGTCGACACGCCTCGAGGTCGATAAAGTGTCTACGAGCAGCATAGAAGCAACCCAACTTGCTCTCAGAGGATGGAGGCTCCATCACTCCCTGTGCTCACCCTCGCGGGTTTACCGCTTGACATGACAGGATAATGACGATAATGACTGGAAGAAGCAGGTCAAGGATCCCACGAGATTTTAAAGAAGCATTTAATGTGCGGGTTTGCAACTTTTAAGGGTCTTGCATGTGTTCCTGCAACAATTCTGTGGTCTTGATTTGGTCTTGTCTTCTCCTGGAGGTTTGTGACGTAATTTATTAAACCCTCTGCGATGTTGATTATGGGGAGAAATTTGTTGGGGAAAAGTGTTTGTTGTGTGGAGTGTTGGTTGTGGTGAGGGTGAAATGTTGGTTGAGATGATAAATGCTGGTAGTGGTGAGGAACGTTGGTTGTGATCACTATGTTTGCAGTAATTGTTGCCACGGTTGATGTTTGTTGTAAGAAATATTTTTTGAAGTGAGGATGTTTGGGTAGTGATAATGTTGGTGGTGAGGGATCTTTCTTTTGTTGGTGGTGATAGTGGTGGAAGCGATGAATGCTTTTGGTTGTGTTGGTGGTTATGGTGAAGGAATGTTTGTTCTTGGGATGGTGAAGGATTGTGTGTGTGTACGTGTCTGTGTACGTACGCATGAGTAAATTCAGATTAGTAGTTACACGAGGAAAGCCGTGCTTCTAGTGATTATTGTTATTATTAATATTATGATGATGTAGTAGTAGTAATTTTAAATGAAGGTGATAAGTGGTGGAATAAGTATGAGGGAGATTTAAGTATAATGAATCGCACATTGATAGCTCTGACGTTGGTATAGGCTACTAGCGTAGGAAAACTCTCGAAACTGGTTGCAGGTAAATCACAGATAAATCACGAGTATACTGAGCTAAAGTGGCAAGAAGGTAGTTACACAAGTATGATAAACAATATTGACTTACTCTCTAGGCTAGTGTAAGTGATAAACAGACCCTGCTGAGTCTGATGTTATCTTGCTCACACACGCTTGCCTTCCCTACATGCAAGTTAGTCGTTGTGTAACCTGTAGTCTCTTCTAGATGTTAGTAAAGTGTGTGGAAGTCAATGCAGTTAAGTGGCTCGGTTGGTAGTGCACTAAGCTCACTGAGGGTCCGTGGTTCTATCCCCGGCATGGGTGGAAACGTTGGGCATGTTTCCTTACACCTACCTTTGTTCACCTAGCAGTAAGTAGGTACCTGGGTGTTAGTCGACTGTTGTGGGTCACATTTCACGGTGTTAAGTGTATCGTAGATAGGGCTGGGCCTTGAAATGAGCTGAGGTAGGATAACAGCTCTTAGCCTGTAAAATTAATGTGTTGAAAAAGTGTGTTACTGGTATGTGAGAAAGATAGCTTAAGATGCACGTAAATTACCCCGTCTTCTAGTAACACGTAAATTTTTTGCACTGTAATCTACCTTGTCCATAATTATCGCATTTGTTTGGTAAGGTGAAGTCCAGGATCTTGCCTAAATACATGGTATAACTTAACAAATCTTTGAGGACAATTGTGTTGTAGATAGTAATTATGGAGGAGGTAGATTATAGTGGAAAAATGAACTTGTTATAAGATGGGGGAACTTACGTGCTTGTTAAGTCTTTCACTACTAACCCTCACTCTGGAGAGGAATATTTGAGACGTTTCGCTAATGGTCCGTCCTGGCCCAGTGCCAAGTCACGACTTTATATTTATCCGTCCTGACTTGATAATGCTTCAAGACGGACCGAAACGCCGTCTTAAGATTTTTCAAATTGTGGGTTAAATGTGAATTGTTTCATTCGAGCTGCCTTACCTGTGTGTTAGTTACTGTTTTGTCATAGGTACTTGTCGAGTAGACACTTGGCCTGTTTTGTGTATGTGTTTGTACTCGCCTATTTGTGGTTGCAGAGGTCGATTCATAGCTCCTGGCCCCGCCTCTTCACTGATCGCTATGTATGGTTCCTGCCTCCACTACGTCACTTTCTAGACTATTCCACTTCCTGACAACTCTATGACTGAAGACATACTTCCTAACATTCCTTTGACTCATCTGAGTCTTCAACTTCCAACTGTGACCCCTTGTTTCTGTATCCCATCTCTGGAATATCCTCTCTCTGTCCACCTTGTCAATTCCTCGCAGTATTTTATATGTCGTTATCATGTCTCCCATAACCCTCCTCTGTACTCACCTATTTGTACTCCCTATTTGTGGTTGCAGGGGTCGAGTCATAGCTCCTGGCCCCGCCTCTTCACTGATTGCTTAGGTCTCTTCCTGCTCCATGAGCTTTATAAACCAGTAACATGGTCCTGCCCACATTGTTCTAAGCTATTCCACTTCCTGACAACTCTATGACTGAAGAAAACTTCCTAACATCCTTTGACTCATAGGAGTCTTCAACTTCCAATGTGACCCCTTGTTTCTGTGTCCCTCTCTGGAACATCTTGTCTCTGTCCACCTTATCATTCCTCGCAGTATTTTATATGTCGTTATCATGTCTCCCTAACCCTCCTGTTGTGTGTGGCGTTTTAATTCTTGTAGGATCTTAGTGGGATGTTGTAACCCCATTCACTACCATTTCCAAGTGGAATCATATGTTTGTCTTGGGTTCAGTATCTTAGTGCAGTGGTTTCCAGCTAAGTTAGTTTATTTAAGTACTGGCACACACAAGTAAAATTATCATAGTAACACGTGTGTAAATTACCTAGGATAACCCCACAGTCATTATTTGTTTCACTAGAGGTATTTCCACTCCACTTGAAAAAAAAAAAATCAAATATCCCACATATAGGAGAGAGGGAGGGGAGAGGAGAGGGAGGGGGCTTATGTCGACGTTTCGGTTTGACTTGGACGGTATTGCACCTTTCTGTTCTAAAAAGAAAACACGTTAGTCATGATCAAATCTTTAGTGAAACTAGACAACTACAGTTTCTGTAGTAACTGTGTAAAGCACGTAGTAGAAGAAAGCCACGTTAAAGCCTGAGATTACTAGAATAGCCATATACAGTGTCAAAAATATTGGCTTGTCCTTCCCATATAAAGACATTGTTATGGTACAGTTGGCACTCAACATTCTTAATGCGATGGCTGGTACTGGTTTTCCCATTACCAACTTTTCAACCCCGCGGTGATGTTTTGGACACAGCACAAATGAGATCACCTTCAGAAAAAGTCTGCTTCTTAACTTTGAGTTTGCAAGCTGCAGAAATGAGAAGTCTGTCTCTCTGTCTCTGTCTCTCTCTCTGTCTCTCTGTCTCTCTGTCTCTCTGTCTCTGTCCTGTCTCTGTCTCTCTGTCTCGCTGTCTCGCTGTCTCGCTTCTCTGACTGTATCTGCTCTGTCTCTCTGCTTCTCTCTGCTCTCTGCCTCTCTCTCTCCTCTCTCTCTCTCTCTCTCTCCCCTCTCTCTCTGTCTCTCTCACACACACACACCAGGAGCTGAGTCTCGGGGCCAGGAGCTGAGTCTCGACCCCTGCAACCACAATTAGGTGAGTTAGGTGAGTACACACACATATTATTCAAGGAAGGTAAACAGAAGTACATAATGAAAGTAAGAAGTTTTAAATTATTACCTGCTATCACTCATTCAAGACAGAAACACATTAAGAATATAATGTTATCTTCCTTGTGTTATCGTCATTCTTGTAAAGTATGTTAAAGCTACTTTAAATGCGTCTCTCACTGCAAATTGCAATTAATGGACATGGGAAGAATTACCACGCATCAGTTGCGACTTTAATCTGATTCTTGTTGAATTAATCCAGTTACAAGATAGGTTACCGAATTATTATTGCAAATAATTTATAATTTTAACCGTAATGCACATACCGTGCAATATGAAATGTGGCCTGTGGTTATACTTCATTGTTGACTAGCTGGTGAAACAGGATGTTGCTGTCAGTGGCTTACAGGCCTGCATAGCCACCACAACCTGGCTGATCAGGCACTTTTAGTTGTCCAGCTTCCTCTTGAACACTACATTTGTTGCGGCAATATTTTTCACGACTCTAACACCCTCCCTTCATGTATTAGGGAGAGTACCAACAGACCCCTGGCTGTCTTCAAGAGAAAACGCGACAGGTTCCTTAAATCAGTTCTTAATGAGCCAGACTGTGGTGCATACGTTGGGCTACGGGCGGCGAGCACCAATAACTTGATCGATCAGGCTTGGTGATCTCCGGCAGCGACTACAGGTATCAATTGCTACAAAACACTATACAGCAACTTGCAGCTTCTTCAGTTTGTATTCCTGCAAACAAAAATATATAGAACTGTTAGTAGATCATTTATATACACCAGGGAGATTATGGGACCGAACACTGGTTCTTGGAGAACCCCAGTAGTTTCATTCCCACCCTGAGTTGTCACCCCTTATAGTTAATGTTTTTTTAATAATCTTTCATCCATGTTAATATCTATCCTCTTACTCCAACTTGATTCTCCAGTTTGCGCGTTCGTGCGTGCACCTGTACTCACCAATTTGTGGTTGCAGGGGTCGATTCACAGCTCCTGGCCCTGCCTCTTCGTTGGTCGCTACTAGTTCCACACACACTGCTCCATGAGCTTGTCTCGCTTGCTTGTCTTTTTGTGATGGTAGTTTAACGCTCTATAAATGTTTGGTGTTAAGGTATATGCTGATTATATATATTCAGTAATCAACCTCCTAGAGCCTTACAAGGAATAATATGATGCATCATTATTGGCTTTAACATTTTCTCCCCCGAGTGACAAGAAATGAACAACTGGGCGTGTGTACTCTGGTCCTCTCAAGTTACTATAAGAGTTTAGTTCCACCATGAAATTTGTTTGTTCAGAGTTAATTATTTATTTTTATACTTTAGTGTATATACCTTAGGTTTCCCAGTGGAAAGAAGAAAATATTCACTGGTTTTGTTAGTGTCACTTCACCAGAGGATAGAAATAAATCACGTCTGCCCTAAGCTCGTAGACATATTGACTAACGTTGGCTGGCCGGCACCGACCTAGGACTGTTGCACTAAAATTGTACCCACTCGTTTCTCTGATCCCCACGCTCTTACTAGTTTTCTTCAGTAATAGCTGTAAATTATTTGGATAACGTTGTTAATGTTTTAAATACAAGATATACAAATGTGAAACCATGGAGGGTGGTATGCGGCGTGAAGGGACTTGATGGCAACTCTAAGATTAGTGTCATGTGGTAGTGAGTGGAGGCAGCGCAGGGATCCCTCAGTCGTGGCCAGGAGTCCGTGAGGTGAGCAGTACGTCTTGACTACTGCACCTGCACTTCACAGGTGATCCCTCTCACCAACCTGCCTCTGGTAGTACCAACACACTCTTTTGATAGTATTATAAGCGTCACAGTATAGTGCGTCTGTGAAAACCTTGGCATGATAAGCTTTACTGCAACTTTTCGTCTTTGAACCTGTTATAAGTTCAGTATAAAACATGCATGGCATTGGAATTCTGATGGTCTCCTTGATATTTTAAGACAGTTTCTCTGCACATGAAACAGGAGCTGGGTAAAGTTTGTGGTTTTTGTCATGTTGAAATTTTGACTTGTTAGAATAGTGAATATTTAAGATGAGTGAATGTCAGAAGGCTCCGGGACGAGAGGTGGATCAAATGTTGCAAAAGACCTGGCACTCAGACCTGTGTTGCAACGAGTACCACAACGCCCTGCTTCGTCAACGAGAGAGAAGATTCTCAGTCACTTTGAAGAAGAGATTGAGCGCCTCGAAGATGATGTTAGGAGGAGCATAGTGTTTTATTCAACTAAACAGCGGTACATCGACACGGAATGTGTAATGGAGCAGCAGTCTCAAGACGACGTAAAAAGTCACATAGAAGGATCCCCAACAAATATAAACCCCTCGAATACTTGCGAAACTGAGAGCAAACTATGCTTAGCGTTCAGTAAAGATAGTAGTATGAAGGGGCTGCGTCATCAGGAAAGCCTGAACTTATTGCATGGTAATACGAGAGATGACGTAGCAAACTCGAATACGAGGTGTAGGTGTAGGAATGATAACGATGACGGAACAAACAACGAACAGTTGCATGTGGGATCCGGATTACAAGTGGAGGCTGGGGGTGATGACCCTTGCCAGAACACCTCCCACCGTCAGCCTGACAACCAGCATCATGACTCGAACAACGTTAACTATGCTCACAACGTTGATGATACTTCTTCCTTGAAAACTCATCAGAATGAGGTTAATACAGACGTCCCTAAGAATTATCGTGAAAACAACGAAAAGGTTTACAGTGACAGTGTAAGAGTGAAGAAAAACAAGCGAAAGTTTACAGTACGCATTAAGGACACCATCAAAAGGTACGATACACTGCCAAAGTCACACCAAGCCTCGTAGTTTCAACTCTCACTTGTTTTGTACACGATGCAGTACCCACAGTATTCCATTGTAATATGTTGAGTTGACATATACAGTACTCGTTGTAGTGTACTATCCTTTTATTAAATGCTGGCAGCCAGAAATTTAAAACATTTCAAGAGGAAAAACTTCAATTCAGTAAATGATAGTTGGAAGCTTTGCCAAGTATTCATGCTTAGTGGAAAACGTAACCTAAATAATGTATTGTTTGCAATATGCTGTTGGTCAACAACAGCAGTATTTAGTGTTGGTTTCACAACTTGTCGTTGTTGGCAGTATTTAAAGTGTTGGTTTCACAACTTGCTGTTGTTAACACAGTATTTAAAGTGTTGGTTTCACAACTTGCTGTTGTTAACACAGTATTTAAAGTGTTGGTTTCACAACTTGCTGTTGTTAACACAGTATTTAAAGTGTTGGTTTCACAACTTGCTGTTGTTAACACAGTATTTAAAGTGTTGGTTTCACAGTGTGTTAAAAAAAATAGTTTCCTGCAACTTTATTAAAACAAAAAATAGGCCCCTTGAACTTAACCATGCTGATTATAATTTTTTTTGTAATTACTGTTAATGTAGTTTTCAAAATATGTAGCCTTATGTTGAAGATCTTAATAAAAGAAATGTACTTGCTATCGGTGAAGTTTAAGAAAATAAATAAGAAATATAGATCGTTAGTGTGGTGAGCTGTGTAGCCTGGTGTTATGATCATAATGTGGTCAGTTATGTAGCCTAGTGTTATAATCAGTGTGGTCAGTTATGTAACCAGGTGTTATGATCATAGTGTGGCCAGTTATGTAGCCAGGTGTTATGATCATGTAGTGTGTTGTCTGTTATGATTATAATGTGTTGTCAGCAGTGTAGCCTAGTGTCATGTTCATTACTGTGGTCAGCACTGTAGCCAAGTGTCATGATCATTACTGTGGTCAGCACTGTAGCCAAGTGTCATGTTCATTACTGTGGTCAGCTGCATAGCCTAGTATTATGATACCTTAGAGGTGGTGTCTTGATGCTATTGAAGGGCTCCTCATCCAGGGAATTGAAACCTTCTCTTTCCACGGATGAAACATGATTAAATTACAGCCTATTCCATTCGTGCAGCCTGTCAGTGATGTAGTCAGATGTAAGTAAAACATTATTCTAGCTTCTGGGTGATGGGTCCTTGTATAGAGTAAGCTCTAGTTACTTGATCTCGTTACCTTAATTTTTTTTTTTGTATTTTATCATTGATTTAGTTTATTGAGAATGTAGAACTAGTTCTTACACTGCCGATAATAGTGTAGTAAAAGAAAATGGCAGTTGATACATTCAGGTACAATCTGTTTCTAACTTTCTTTTGGCCAATGCGAACTCTGGAAATGTTTGCAATCAGTGGAAAACGTTGTGGGAAGTGAGGCAAGGTATCTACCACTCGGAGGTATTATTTTCCAGACATGGTGCAACAGGTGCAACAAGACATTGGATAATTAAAAAGCCTTTAGTTTATTGTTAGACAAAATTAGTAAATTAAGACAGGAGTTGCTTCAGTGTCTTGTATCTCTCCACTTCGTTGATTACGGTTTGGAAAAATGAATCTTGACCAGATATTATGAGACATGAATACGTACTGTTTACGAAGATGAACATAAAACTTAACAATTTCAGGAGATGAATTCATCCAGTAGTGGTTAAGTTCTAGTCTACCAACCATCCTTTCAACTTCCATAAAATTTGTGGATTTCTCACCTCCGGTATGCAGCAAATTTCTCGGTAAAGTTAGGTTGTCCTCTGTCTTAAAAAAAATCAGTTGTAACATACCACAACAGGAAAAATAGAAAGACGATTAAAAAAAAGTTCTGTGGCGCTCGAACAGAAAACGGCAGCCACTGAACACGGGAGAGAGAACTGCTTATCACTGAGGTGCCAATCACCATTTTGCTTTCTTTGCAACAGTGAAGGAATGTCTGTGATTAAGAGGACGAGCTTAGCCTAGCCTACTCAACCCTACCCTAATTAATAAGTCATTATGTCTGACTTTTTTTGGTTGTAATCCTACCCTACAAAGAGATAAATTTAAAGTAGGTTCTCTGACGCTGGTGAGGGACTATGTTCAAGGAATAGAACTGACTTCCACTTCCTTGGATCACATTTGATTGTTTCTCATTCCCCAAGATGCTGCATGGGCCCTACGGGTTTAGTTCTCTCCCCGTGAATGTCATGTAAAACCCTACTACTATACATTACAAGATTTGATCAAAGGAATTGGAGCTAAACTCCCCTGAGATTAAGCTTGATTACTGCATTACCCTATGGGTTTAGTGTTTCCTATATAAAGGTTAAGCTACGGTATTGTAACAGGTTAAGTACAGGTAATATTTTCTTCGAGAAAATTTTTTTCACTGACCATAGTGGCGAGCGCATTCCGACATGTCTCAAGGATGATGGGAGGCCATTCCGACCTCATGTCTCAAGGTTCATGACGAGGTGAGGCCATTCCGACCTCATGTCTCAAGGTTCATGACGAGGTGAGGCCATTCCGACCTCATGTCTCAAGGTTCATGACGAGGTGAGGCCATTCCGGCTTCATGTCTCGAGGTTGGAGGAGGGTAGTGTGTGTGGCAATAACAGAAGCTGCAGACATGACGAGTGAAGTGTGCATATGACAGCAAGAAAGTAGTCAAGAAGGGTAGGTAGAGGTGAGGACCTAAAATGATGCAGCCACACATGACACTACTCCCTCACCTCACTCCAGTATAATAATAATTTCTACACGTACATGATACAACTTATACCTAGCTGACATCAGTGACATACTATATAGTAAACCCCTGGTTATGCAGAGCATTTCGGGCAAATTAGGATAATATTGTTCCCAGGATGCGACCCACACCAGTCGGCTAACACTTAAGTACCTACTTACTGCTAGGTGAACAGGGACAGCAGGTATCTTAAGGAAACGCCCCAATGTTTCTACCTGTACCGGGGATTGAACCACGGACCTCTGTGTGTGAGCTGAGTGCGCTACAAACCGAGCTTTAATTATGCATTACTCCCTCACCTCACTCCACTTTAATAATGGTATGATCGCAAGGCGCTGCATAACCCCTAATGGGTTTAGTGCATCCTCTTGAATGTAATATCAGTGATCCTTGGTTAGTTTTACTCCTTGCCATGAAGAGGGTGTGCAGAACGCGCGAAACTAGCAATCTGCATGGTAAGCGTGTTCCAGACTTGATTTCACTGTTCTTATCCCAAATTGGATTCTGGCCTTTCTTCTCGAATGTCGTTAAGAGTGGGTGACGCGACACAAATTGGTTTCAGAGGTGGTTGGCGTTCTTCGCTGCAACCAGAAGCATTCGTTTAGCTGGTTGACAGCTTGAGTGGGAGGAATCAGCACTGGTTGACAGCTTTGGTGGATGGTTGGGAGGAAGCAGCACTGGTTGACTGCCTGGGTGGATGGTTGGGAGGAAGCAGCACTGGTTGACAGCTTTGGTGGATGGTTGGGAGGAAACAGCACTGGTTGACAGCCTGGGTGGATGGTTGGGAGGAAGCAGCACTGGTTGACAGCCTGGGTGGGTGGTTGGGAGGAAGCAGCACTGGTTGACAGCCTGGGTGGATGGTTGGGAGGAAGCAGCACTGGTTGACAGTCTACGTGGATGGTTGGGAGGAAGCAGCACTGGTTGACTGCCTGGGTGGATGGTTGGGAGGAAGCAGCACTGGTTGACAGCCTGGGTGGATGGTTGGGAGGAAGCAGCACTGGTTGACAGCCTGGGTGGATGGTTGGGAGGAAGCAGCACTGGTTGACACCCTGGGTGGATGGTTGGGAGGAAGCAGCACTGGTTGACTGCCTGGGTGGATGGTTGGGAGGAAGCAGCACTGGTTGACAGCCTGGGTGGATGGTTGAGAGGAAGCAGCACTGGTTGACAGCCTGGGTGGATGGTTGGGAGGAAGCAGCACTGGTTGACAGTCTACGTGGATGGTTGGGAGGAAGCAGCACTGGTTGACTGCCTGGGTGGATGGTTGGGAGGAAGCAGCACTGGTTGACAGCCTGGGTGGATGGTTGGGAGGAAGCAGCACTGGTTGACAGCCTGGGTGGATGGTTGGGAGGAAGCAGCACTGGTTGACAGCCTGGGTGGATGGTTGGGAGGAAGCAGCACTGGTTGACAGCCTGGGTGGATGGTTGAGAGGAAGCAGTACTGGATGACAGTCTACGTGGATGGTTGGGAGGAAGCAGGACTGATTGACAGGTGTGTATGAACGTTCTAATGTGAAGGTATACATGAACGTCTTGACGTGAAGGTATGCATGAACCTTTCGACGTGATGATATACATGAACGTCTCGAGATTAAGGTATACATGAACGTCTCGAGATGAAGGTATACATGAACTTCTCAAGGTGAAGGTATGCATGAACGTCTCAAGGTGAAGGTGTGCATGAACGTCTCAAGGTGAAGGTATGCATGAACGTCTCGAGGTGAAGGTATGCATGAACGTCTCGAGGTGAAGGTATGCATGAACGTCTCGAGGTGAAGGTATGCATGAACGTCTCGAGGTGAAGGTATGCATGAACGTCTCGAGTGAAGTAGCTGAACGTCTCGAGTAAGGTAGCATGAACGTCTCGAGGTGAAGGTATGCATGAACGTCTCGACGTGAAGGTATGCATGAACGTCTCGAGGTGAAGGTATGCATGAACGTCTCGACGTGAAGGTATACATGATCGTCTTGACAACAGCCCACCAGCAAAACAGTGGATAGTATTTATAAATGTTATCATGAGAGAGAGTGAGAGGGAGGGAGATGGCAGGCAGGCAGGCAGGCAGGCAGGCAGGCAGGCAGGCAGGCAGGAAGGAAGGCAGACAGAGACGGACGACATCTACCAACTTACGGACCGGTCACTGTCAGCCCGCACCTTCACCACCCTCACTACCTTCACTCTTCACAGGCGTTCCCTACACCTCTCGTGGAATGAGCATCATAGCTGGTGTGTTTTGTTCCCACTGTGTAACTCAGTAGAAGAGTGTAGCAGCACATTGCTGATGTATCCAATTTTGTTAGCTTTCACCAGCTCTACAGTAAGCTAGTTTGGTGACCTAGTGTGACTATAATGACCCTGGTGTGACCTTACAATTAGTGACCCAATGTGACCTTACATATAGTGACCCAGTGTGACCTTACATTTAGTGACCCAGCGTGATTTTACATTGTGACCTAGTGTGACCTTACAATTAATGACCCATGTGATTTTTCAATTAATGACCTAGTGTGACCTTACATTTAGTGACCCATTGTGACTACAATTAATGACTCGTGTGACCTTACAATTAATGACCCATGTGACCTTACAATTAATGACCCATGTGACCTTACAATCATTGACCGAGTGTGACAAAATTAATGACCTTAGTGACCCAGCGTAACCTTAAAATTAGCTACCCAGTGTGACCTTAGAAAATTCGTGAGCTGAGCTAGCTTATAATGCAGCCTAAAATTAGTTTGTGTTGCTTAGCGTACGTGGACGGTGTTGGTGTCCTGATGTTCACCAAACAACTAAACTCTTCTGTCCCTTCCTTGGATCGAACCTGATTGACTCCCATTTCCCAAGGCGCTTTTTATGATCCCTGTGGGTTTAACCCTTCCCCTAAATACAATATCATTGATAATCAGGCTGGTCTATGACCTGGTTGATCAGGCGCTGACCCGGTGGGTCAGCTCCTGACCAACTAGGCTGTTACTGGTGAATTAGACACACGTGCAACACTTGGGTATCTTTAACGATGCAACTTTTCGCCACACAGTGGCTTCATCAGTCCTAAACAAAGAAGAATGGTGAAGATAAGAAGGAGTTTGAGGTAATCAGTCCCTCAGCCTGGAGTCGATCTAATCAGTTCATTAATCTTGAAAAGAATACAGCATATGCGCGAAGTGTCTTATAAACTGTAGACAGGTGAGGTGAAGCAGTCGTAGGCGATATTACAATGGACAAATCCACATGTGGAAGTAGGTCATGCCTATAGGTTAGGCTAGTGAAAAATTCTGTGTCAAGATCCTAAGATGATGTGTCTGACAGGAATGTTGATAAACGGTTCAGAGAACCGACAAGTTGATGAATTAGACACATGTGGAACTTGTCGGTTCTCTGAACCTTTTTATCAACATTCCTGTCAGACACAGCAACATCTTGGGATCTTGATACAGGGAATTCGTCTGTGAAAGTAGATCATGCCTAACCAGTAGACATGACCTACTTCCACATGTGGATTTGTCTACTGTGATATTGCCTACGACTGCTTCACCTCACCTGTCTACAGTATATAATCCACTTCGTGCATATGTTGTATTTTTTTCAAGAGTGATGGACTGATTACAGTGTTCTCAAGGCTACACTTCATTTCATTATGGGTATATTGCACTGTCTGCCAAGACAGTGCAATATACCCCGAGGTGTGAATTATGATGCATCTTTCTCGCCAGTGTTCCAAGCATTACAGGTCAAAGGACTTGAAACGTTCCCGGTAATTAAATAAGGTGCTTGATAGAACTTATACGTGCAGAGAAGGTTCTCAGTAGTACATTCTCTACATTAGCGATTTCGGATTCCTCGGTTAATGTACGGCAGTATTCCAGTCTTGAGAGAACAGATAACGTAAAGAGGATCATCATTGGCGTGGCATCTCTTGTTTTGAAAGTTCTAGCTATTGCAACAATAATTATAAACACGATGAGTTATAAATTAAACACGTGTCTAATTTATAACTGGTCGGTTCTCTGAACCATTCATTTACAAACACGATGAGTGCATGTGTATATGTTTACATAATTTTATTTTGTCTCCATGTGTGAGAACTTCATAAATTTCCATTCCACTGTGTGGATAGGTCATACTGAGAGACGGTAATTCCCAAGTAATAACTGAGGCTGTGGTCGACGGGAAGTTTTGAAGCTAAGAACCCATTACGGATTGCTTGACGATTTCCTCATCACCTTACTGAAGTCTTCCAGCTCAGGCTGACATTTCATTATCATGATGCATAAAACCCATCTCGTGTGATGAAATGTGACGGAAACCTAACTAGCCTTTCAGGAAAATACCCACAGCTAAGAAAAGAAAGTAAAAGACGTTCCGGTCCGTCCGGTCCGGACCTTGGGGTGAGTATAACGCCAAGTACGTCTCCGGAGGTACACATCAACCAGATAACTGCTGCAGCATATGGGCGACTGGCAAACCTAAGATTAGCGTTCCGTTACCTAAACAAGGAATCGTTCAAGACACTGTACACCGTGTACGTCAGGCCCATACTAGAATATGCAGCACCAGTCTGGAACCCACACCTGGTCGAGCACGTAAAGAAACTAGAGAAAGTGCAAAGGTTTGCGACAAGGTTAGTTCCACAACTCAGGGGTCTGTCCTATGAAGAAAGGTTGAGGGAAATAGAACTAACAACACTGGAGGAAAGAAGGGTCAGAGGAGACATGATAACGACATACAAAATACTGCGAGGAATCGACAAGGTAGACAGGGACAGGATGTTCCAGAAGGAACACAGAAACAAGGGGACACAACTGGAAGCTGAAGACTCAGATGAGTCAAAGGGATGTTAGGAAGCATTTCTTCAGCCACAGAGTAGTCAGGAAGTGGAATAGTCTAGAGAAAGATATAGTGGAGGCAGGAACCATACATAGTTTTAAGACGAGGTATGATAAAGCTCATGGAGCAGGGAGAGCAGAGACCCAGTAGCGGACAGCGAAGAGGCGGGGCCAGGAGCTGAGTCTCGACCCCTGCAACCACAATTAGGTGAATTAGGTGAGTACACACACACACACACACACACACACACACACACACACACACACACACACGCACACGCCACGCACGCACGCCCCGATGGCATGATGGCTAGCTCTCTCGCTTCACGCACGGAGGGCCCGGGTTCAATTCCCGGCGGGGCCGAAACATTTCGAAGTGTTTCCTTACACACACACACACACATATACAACAGGCCTAGTGTCTAATCGACATGTGCCTAGGACAAAATGGTAACTAACTAACACACACAGATACACAAAGACACACACACAGATACACAAAGACACACACACAGATACACAAAGACACACACACACAGATACACAAAGACACACACACACACAGATACACAAAGACACACACACACACAGATACACAAAGACACACACACACACAGATACACAAAGACACACACACAGATACACAGACACGCACACACAAAGGCAGACACACACACACACACACACACACACACACACACACACACACACACGTGCCTAGGACAAAATAGTAACTAAACTAACACAGACACTGACAGACAGACACACACACACACACACACACACACACACACACGGAGTAGACTGGATGTCCTTCAGAGATGGGATGAAGAAAATAGGTGGCAGAACTACATTTTAAGACGGAGATAACTGGACAGAGCAACTGACAGCGAGACAGACTAGTCTCATCAACACAATTGGAGTACACACACACACACACACACACGGAAGGAATAGACTCCGAAGTGTCCCTGTTTCCAGATGATGTGAAGTTGATGAGAAGAATTCAATCGGACGAGGATCAGGCAGAACTACAAAGGGATCTGGACAGGCTGCAAGCCTGGTCCAGCAATTGGCTCCTGGAGTTCAACCCCACCAAGTGCAAAGTCATGAAGATTGGGGAAGGACAAAGAAGACCGCAGATTGAGTACAGTCTAGGGGGCCAGAGACTACAAACCTCAATCAAGGAAAAAGATCTTGGGGTGAGTATAACACCAGGCACATCTCCTGAGGCGCACATCAACCAAATAACTGCTGCAGCATACGGGCGTATAGCAAACCTAAGAACAACATTCCGATATCTTAATAAAGAATCGTTCAGGACTCTGTACACTGTGTACGTTAGACCCATACTGGAGTATGCAGCACCAGTTTGGAACCCACATCTAGCCAAGCACGTAAAGAAGCTAGAGAAAGTGCAAAGGTTTGCAACAAGACTAGTCCCAGAGCTAAGGGGTATGTCCTACGAGGAGAGGTTAAGGGAAATGACCTGACGACACTAGAGGACAGGAGAGATAGGGGGGACATGATAACGACATATAAGATACTGAGAGGAATTGACAAGGTGGACAGAGACAGAATGTTCCAGAGATGGGACACAGCAACAAGGGGACACAGTTGGAAGTTGAAGATTCAGATGAATCACAGAGATGTTAGGAAGTATTTATTCAGTCAGAGTGGTCGGGAAGTGGAATAGTTTGGGAAGCGATGCAGTGGAGGCAGGTTCCATACATAGCTTTAAGAAGAGGTATGATAAAGCTCATGGCGCAGGGACCCGGTAGCGGCCAGTGAAGAGGCGGGGCCAGGAGCTGTGAATCAACCCCTGCAACCACAACTAGGTGAGTACACACACACTCTCTCTCCAGGTAGTCCCTATTTTACGGATTAAAATATATTAGTGTACTCGTGGCTTACTGCCTTAACTATGTTGTAGTTCAGACAGTGCTATGCACGAAGGTAACTAAGGATTTGTAAGATGTCAGAAGACGTATTCTCCATGTACACAAATGTGACAGGTATGTGCAAATATTCACCAGACTATGAATATTTGACTACGGACCGCAGCATACATCAATAACTTCAAGGATAGTGTGATAGTTGCTAGGAGACCTACGAGGACGTTGATTGTTTTACTAGGATGCCAAGGCTAGGAGGTTGAAATTTTTTGCTAGGATAGTAGATCAGGAGATTGAAAAAAAATGCTAGAATACCACCAGATTGAAAAGTTGTGCTAGGATACATAGACTAAGACGTTAAATGTTTTGCTAGGATACCTAGACTAGGATGTTGAAGTATTTTGATGCTGTATAACCCCTGTGGTTTAGCGCTTCTATTTGATTATAATAATAATAATAATTTGCTAGGATACCTAGACTAGGATGTTGAAGTATTTTGATAGAATGCCTAGAAAGATCATTAGGCAAGCATATCTGAAAAGTGGCCAGGCCTCCTGAAACCCACACATGAGGATAGTTGTCTAACAGAAAACATTTCCATACATCGCTAAGAGTCATCACACGTGACACCTGTTCAGATATAACCCTAATTTTTAAAAGGGGTGGAGGGGTAAGCCAGCGGAAGGCCTCGGTCAGATGACCAAAAGATGCAGCTGCGGGTCATATGACTAAGACCCGCGTCAGAAAACACTTGTCCTGTTTCCTGACAAACCTTACCTAACATAACCTGTTCAGATAATAGTGCACAGTTTAACGTTTATTAGGTACACACCGTTGCTAGACGTTTCGTTGCTGCATGTTTTAATTTGCTTATTTGTGGTTAAATATGAGTTTTATAAGTTTACCAAACGCCTTACGTAATATGTGTATTCTTACTAAAATAATGTATTTGTAGAGTTGTAGGGAACGCTAAGAAATTGACGCTGGAAATTTTTATGAAAATTAACTATTAGTGTTAGCTTGTACACTGGCTTGGGCGGACCTCCAGCAGCAACAGCCTGGTTGACCAGGCAAGCACTCGTCTGATGCTCCGGGAGTAGAAAAACTTTCGGAACTCACCAAAGGTAAAAAAAGGTATATCCCCTCACCATCCTGTGTTAGGTTGTATACTGACTTGGGTACTGACCATCGTGTTGGGTACCCCTTACCATCGTGTTAGGTTGTACCACTGGCTTGGGTATTCCTCACCATCCTGTGTTGGATTGTACACTAGGTTGGGTATCCCCCACCATCCTGTGTTGGGTTGTACATTGGCTTGGATATACCTAACCATCGTGTTAGGTTGTACACTGGCTTGGGTATCCCTCACCATCCTGTTGGGTTGTACACTGGCATGGGTACCTCTCACCATCCTGTTGGGTTGTACGCTGGCATTGGTTCCCCTCACCATCCTGTTGGGTTGTACACTGGTTTGGGTATCCCTCACCATCGTGTGTTGGGCTGTACACTGGTTTGGGTATCCCTCACCATCTTGTGTTAGGTTGTACACTGGCTTAGGGTACCCCTCACCATCTTGTGTTGGGTTGTACACTGGCTTGGGTATCCCTCACTATCCTGTGTTGGGGTGTACACTGGCTTGGGTATCCCTCACTATCCTGTGTTGGGTTGTACACTGGCTTGGGTACCCATCACCATCTTGACCTCATTACTTAGTTATCTGCAACTTCATTAATTAGGTATCCGCAATGAAGTACCATGCAACGGTTACCTGATTTCTTTTTAATTTATAACTTGAGTACTATGTCTCATCAGATTGACTGCAGACTTTTAGCACTAGTAAACTGTCTCATCGTAGGATGCACTACTACATAGTGATCACTCTTAGGTGGTGTATTTGACCTAGCCAGGGTTGGTCAGTGGATACTTAACCAGCGACCTTGTCATCATCTGGTTAAGACCTGTGTCAGGTAACACTGTTTGACTCCACCACCACAGGTAGATAATCACTGTTTAAGCTTTGTGCAACTCTTACCATAGTGATGAAGTGAATTTGATAAGGCGAATGGATTGTGCTTGGGCACCCATATGTTTCTCTCAGTGAGTTTGAGAGGGTTGGTTTGAGGGGTGGGTATGAAAGAGGGTGTTTGTGTGAGTGTGGGTGAATGAGTTCTGAAGGGCTTTGCAATTACCTCCCGTTCCCCAGGTGCTGTATGATCCCTGTGAGTTTAGCTCTTCCCCGTGAAAATACTCTAAAAACTGGGTCTGTCCCTGTATTTGTGGGCCATCGGTGGGCAGCACACGTCCTTAGTAAGAATTATTATATTACACCCTTCTGGGTCATACAGTGCGGTAGGTAGCCTAGCAATAGAACTGGAGGTTCAGTGTTGGTCTCGCTTGAAACAGTTGGCTGGTCGTATTGAGTGGGTGTGAAGCAGGTATCATATTGTAGATAGATACCCTGCTGTTCACAGGTCCTCTGATGGTAAACACACATTCTCCTGTACCCGATGGCATGGTGGCTAGCGCTCTTGCTTCACACACGGAGGGCCCGGGTTCAATTCCCGGCGGGGCCGAAACATTTCGAAGTGTTTCCTTACACACACACACATATATACAACAGGCCTAGTGTCTAATCGACATGTGCCTAGGACAAAATGGTAACTAACCCCCTAAGATTGTTATTGTGTTTAATTATATATTTGTCCCGATTTTCGAATACAGCATCAGCTTCATTTGTTCATTCCCAGATCCTTTACTTTGGGATATTACTAGGTAGTGGTATTCCAAATCTTAAATGGAGTATAAAATCAAGCTCTGATAAGTCAGTGGATGTTTTACATCATGGGTCATCATTTAACAAAGACCTATGTCAGGGACATTCAGTCTGTGTCCTGGCGAATAAATCACTACATGTATTACCTTTCACCTCCGTACCTCACGTTCCCCTGAAAGTCTCAGTGCTTGACATTACTGTTTATAGCTTATATTCAAGTTGTGAAACATGAAACCAATTTATGGCTCTGCAGCCATTACAGCCAGAGCAGTGTTTGATAAATTTGTTACATTCCTGTCATAAATTACTCGTTCGTGTTCACATTGTTCGCATCATGCTTTCTCCAGACTACACGTAATGGTTGTTTCATCCAATCAGTCACCATACCCAAATAAATTTGGCCTTGAACAGTTTCCCTCCTTTCCTCCCTTACTTATTTGAAGAGTTCACAGGAAATATAAGCAGCTCCAAGGCCTTCATATCCAAACTGGAGACCTTCGTTCAACTCCCTCGTGGTCACAAATGCTATCCAAGCAACATAATAAAAATTGACTACTACTCCCTCCCATACAGTACTACCATAAATAAATCTTTTGATTGAGGATCGGACACATATCTCACCTATAGCAACCTGTTTGCAGGTCTTCCTGCTTTCCTCTATGTAGCTTGTGGCATGCAGCTGACTGAAACCTGTACAGTGGACTCAGCAGCTTTTCATTATGATAAACTTACTCCTAAGTCTGCTTAAGTGCCATTACCGAACGAATTTACTCCCTTAGGGAAAAATGTCACGTAGGTTAGTCTATTTCAGACCCCCAAAAATACACTTCCACAAGCACTTACAATATTATACTTACATAACTGTACGATTTCCGGGGTTTACGAAACTCGGGGGTCCACTGTATATAACTGTTTACTCATGGCTTAGGCCTTTTCACATTTATTGATTTTTATAATTACTGGGGTGCCTATAGATCTTTTGGGGAACTTTAGAATCCTTTGACATTAATAATTTAATGGTGCTTTTAACTGATGCTGGTTATTTTAACTTGATGTGATAGAACTTACTTGTGTTGTTTTATTCATGCTACGTATTAGTTTTTATTGTAAATTTATCCTAGTTTTTCATAGGTGTTATATATATTTTTAAAACTAGCGTTCAGTATCCACGTACCTTCTACACATGCCAGCTCTGATGGGTTGTGATGGCTGTGGGCCAGTGGGCCTCTAGCACAAACAGCCTGGTTGAAGGGAAGCATGAGCTTAGGCTGGGCTGTGTGAGTGAGTAAAAGAGCCTTTAAAACCAGTCTCGGTTTTACAGAAAAATCGCAGGTAACCCATCTCCTGCTCTGTTGTCTTGTTACCATCAATGTCTACTTTTGTCTTAGTGCTTCATCTCTCCACACATGGATATCTTAATATGTCTTGTAATTTGTCACCACTACCTAACTACCTTTGTTTTGAGCTAGTGCCCTGTATCTCTACAATTTTTTTTTCTTTTTTTTTCTGTTTTGACTTTATATACAGTAACATACAATGGCATTTGATATAGCAAGATATCAAGGAGACCTTTAGTTGTTGATATGTGTGTGCTAATTTTCTGGTCTGTTCTCTTACAATCTGATGCCTTGGGGCCTACTGTTTCCTACAATGAAAATGCACTGTCTGTATCTATTGATATTCAATGCACTAAAATTTTATTCAGATTTAGCTACACCATGATACTTGAGATCCAGTTTATTTAGGCAAATGATACACCATCTGTTACATATACTGCACCCTAGTTTCATCATTCTCTGATCCACTCTTATAGTTACTGAGATTTTAATTGTTGTAATTTCCTTTAGATTGTGTCTTATTGCTCTTGTCTACTCTTCAGCTACAACCTTTCTATGTTCATGTGGCATCTCCCTTTCCCCTACCCCCTTGGGAAGGTCCTGCTGTCCATGTCTGTTCTTTTCCACTGCCATGCGCGAAAGCCCAACTGCCTACGGCGGCTTCTCGCTCTCTTTTTCTAGACCACTTTCGCTCTCATTCCCATGCCATCACAGTGTACACCGATGGTTCTAAGTCTTCTGACGGCGTTGGATTTGCAGCAGTGTTCCCGGACAGCGTCGTGTGAGGGCATCTGTTATCCTTGGCTAGCATTTTTACAGCTGAATTGTATACCATTCTTGTAGCACTTATCCATATTGCATCTATGCCTGTGTCACCATTTGTGGTCGTTTCAGACTCCCTTACTGCTTTACAGGCTATCGGAAAATTTGATACACCTCACCCCTAGTTCTTCGTATCCAACTTTGGTTATGCCGTATCTCTAGCAAACTCAAAGATATTGTTTTTTGTTAGGTCCCTGTTCATGTTGACGTACAGGGCAATGAACAGGCAGACACTGCTGCGTGGTCAGCAGTACATGACCTTCCAGTTTCATATAGAGGTGTTCCATTTACGGACTATTTTGCTGTCATTACTACCCACCTTTGCACCCGTTGGCAACAACGTTGGTCTGACCTGCTACTTAACAAACTTCATTCTATTAAACCGAGTACGTATGTTTCTGGCCTTCTTCTTGTCACCAATGTCGAGGTTGGGAGACTACTCTCTCCCGTCTTCGCATCGGCCACACTCATCTTACTCATGGGTATCTCATGGAGAGGCTCCCTGTTCCTCTCTGTGAGCATTGTCAGGTTCCAGTATCTGTTCGCCACATTCTGCTGGACTGCCCAATATATCAACGAGCACGCAGAATTTACCTCCAACGTCGTCTTCGCTCTGCTGCCGTTTCTTTACCTTCCCTTCTGGCTGATGGGCCCTCCTTTAATCCTGACTCTTTCATTGACTTTTTGACAGCAACTGATTTACTACACAAACTCTGAAGATTATGCCTTTAGCACTCCCCTCAGTCCCTTCTACCTCAATCTCTTACTACCCACTATCCCTGCATCCTGCCCGGCCCTGCTGTGCTGTATGACCCTTGTGGTTTAGCACTTCTTTCGATTATAATAATAATAAATAATGTGTCTTATTGCAGCTCTTTTTCGTGGCTTAAAGTTTTTTCTCCTCATTTTCTGTATAGGTCAAATATGGTGGGGCCTCAACCTATGTACACTCTTGAATTCACTCATTTTATTGGTGACCTTGATCTGCTTGTCTTCTGTTCTTCTAGACTTTAACTGAACAGTCTTGGATGATATTCATAATACGTAATGATAATTATTCTTATTGTCATTACCTCAGTTTCTCTGAAAAATAAAATACCACCACTCTCCATCCCTTTATCTCAATGAGTAGCATTAATTTAAATGTATATGTTGGGATGCAACTCATCCCATTATCAGTCCATTGCTTTTACCAGCTCCATTTACAAATTGCTAAAATGTATGGTTATTGCTAGACTTGTGTAGTTTTTGGAAACTCAGAGTTCTGTTTCATTAAAAAGTTAGCTATTGGCGTGACTGTTTCACCACAGGTCCTTTGCCTTCATACAGCGTATATTTTTAATGTTTTTTTTTTTTACTTAAATAAGGCTTATTATATCGCCTAACAGTATCATCAGGTCTTGATCCTAGCCAATTCTCTTGGCCCCATAGACCTTCTAAAAAAAATTTTCTTAAGATTTTTGCTGGACTTGGTGCTTTTGTGTTTGGTCAATAACAACCCTTCCCCTAACTTCGTAAAAGTTAAAGGCGTACAACAAGGATGCATTCTCGGCTCTATCCTCGTACTAGCCATCAGCATACTCATTTGTTGTACTCTGTGATATTTATTTTTCCCCTCTATATGGAAGATCTCATCATTACATTTGCTAGTACTTAGCTAGTTATTGTCTCATTGCAGCATGCTATTGATCACCTCCTGTTGGGAACATCTCATGACTTCGTTTTGTCTCCATAATGGAAAATATAATTTAAACACCCTTTTATAATTCATTTGCAGTCTTTGTAGTATAATTCTCCTATTACAGCTTGTTAAATTCCTCAGTTTCCTCTTTAATTTCCCTGTGTTCTGGAAACATTCAACTTCCCTATAAGTTGCTTGTCATGGTATATTGAATTAACTCAAAATTTTATAATTTTCCCATAGGGCTAACAGGCTTCTTCATTTTCATGTAGGCTTAGTCTTCTAAGCTAGGTGCATTAAATTTCTAAGCTATACCAGGTATATTTCTTCATTTCTGGATTAGAAATTATTCATCATTATTGACTGAATTTGTACCTGGGGCCTTTCATTAGTCTCCAGTCAGCGTGAAACTATGAATGTAGAATCTAATATCATCTCATAGTGGGAGTGTCAAGGAGCCCAAAGCCCATTGTTTCCATTATCTTGCATTTTCTTTGTTCTTCATGTTCCAACAACCAGTGAAGTTCTTACAAACATTAATAAAGCTATCAATTTCAGTAGTCATCCTTGTTTATTATGTTCCTTTGTTGCTACCAACCTTTGTTGACTCTGGTCCACTTCATCTTTTTGTTCTTCCTCTCTTCTCACTCCCACCCTGATGTGTCTAATTCAATTCTGCCTTTCGTGTGTCATTTCTGAAGTCTTTCCTATTTGAAAAATCTCAGCTGGCTGACAGATTTCATTACCTCAGGTGGAAACTCATAATGTGTAATGGAGGAGCATGATAGATTTTTTTTATCATGATTTGATACTTTGTATATGGTTAATTGTTGCATATGTAATGGGCTCATATTCTTTCAGTAAATATTAGTCAAGAGATTGCATTTTTTGGGGTAGTAAGGAGGATTAGTAATAAAGGAGCCTGATATGTTGCTAAGTGATAGACAGGTTAAACTAAATTATTTCCTGTATCCTTTATTGCTAAGTGAAAGTTCTTTAAATGCACTGTTGCAAAGTGAGTTATTACTGTTACATTTGACGGCTTTATTTAGGCAAAATGTGTAAGAATAAATGTTCACCATTACTGTATTATAATGTGTAGATCAAGTATACATATACATAGATGCCATTTAAATCACCACTGTATCTTCTTTTTGGCCAGATGTGCCCAGTACAGTAATACTTTATACTTTGTTATGTAACACTTAATGTACAGGATGGTGCCTTGTTAGATGGACTGCACTGTTGTTAGATAAATGAGCTTGCTAGAAAACATACATGTACAGGTATGTATAAAATTTGATAATATTAAAAAGTCATGGTGATGAAATTGTCTGAAGATCATTATTCATTGTACTATCTTAGTTTGGACATTTGTGTACATATACAATTGTATATTTTGCTGTACAGTACTACTATTCTGAACAAATTCCAGAGAAATTTCAAATATGTAATGTTTATTAAACAGCCTACAGTGGTACCTCGACTTACGATATTAATCAGTCAGAGAGGGCATATTTTAAGGCGAAACAATCGTTACACGAATCAATTTTCCCCATAAGAAATAATGGAAATAAATTTAATCCGTCCAAGACTTCAAAAGTAGTTAATTAAAATATTTTTAGAACTTTTTGACATTAAATAATACAGAATTTAATGAAGAATACCTAAATACACATGTAAATATTGTACAATAACATGTCACTTACATTTATTGAAGAGTTGTTGATGTGTGGAGGACGGGAGGAGGGAGAAGGTGGAGTAGTATGCTAGTGTTTGGAAGGGAATCCTTCCATTAACACTGCAGGTACAAAGTCCTTTTCTGGGGTTACTTCCTTTTCTTTGAATGCCACTAGGACCAGCTTGAGAGTCACTGGACCTCTTTCTAACAATAAATTTGTCCAGGGAGCTCTGTGTCTGGCGATTCTTTAACACATCCCTGAAATGACACACCACTGTGTCATTGTACAGGTTGCCAGCACGGCCTGCAACAGCATGGTTAGGGTGATATTCATCCATAAATGCTTGCACATCACTCCATTTGGCACAGATCTCCCTAATCCTTGAAGAAGGCACATTCTTCTATTTTTGTTCCACCTCCTCCTCCTCCCTCTGAACCATTGTCCTGACCACTGGTCTCTTGTTCCAGTTGCTGTTGAAGCTCTTGCAGATCTTCAGTGGTTAGCTCTTCCTTGTGCTCCTCCACCAACTGTTCCACATCCTCACCACTCACCTCTAACCCCAAAGACTTGCCCAATTCCACAATTTCTTCCACAACAGGCTCAGGCTCAGGGTTCTGAGGCTCAGCCCCAAACCTTCAAAATCCCTCTCTAGGACACAGTCTGGCCACAATTTTCTCAGGCAGAGTTCAAAGTCCTGGTAGTCACTCCCTCCCAAGCCTTACCTATAAGGTTTACACAATGCAGCATATGGAAATGTTTTTCCAAAATTCTCTTAGGGTTATATTCATGTCTGTGGTCACATCAAAGCACTTTTGAAACATTGCTTTGGTGTAGAGTTTTTAAAGTTGGAAATGACCTGCTGGTCCATGGGCTGGAGGAGAGGAGTGGTATTAGGGGCAAGAACTTCACTTTGATGAATTTAAACTCCTCCACAATTTTCTCTACCAAGTTTGGAGGATGACAAGGAGCATTGTCCATTATCAGGAGGCACTTTAGTGGCAAATTATTGTCCAATAAATATTTCTTCACACTGGGGCCAAACACGCCATTGAACCAATCTAAGAAAATGTCCTTTGTGACCCATGCCTTTTTGTTAGACCTCCACATCACACACAAGTTAGACTTGCTGACACCGCATCTGCCAAACACTCGGGGATTTTCAAAAAGATACACCAGTAAAGGCTTCACTTTGCAATCACCACTGGCATTAGCACAAAGCATCAAAGTTAGCCTGTCTTTCATAGGCTTATGTCCTGGCTGTGCCTTTTCCTCCTGAGTAATGTAGGTCCTGTTGGGCATTTTCTTCCAAAACAGGCCTGTTTCATCACAATTAAACACTTGTTGGGGGAGGAATTGTTCAGCCTCTAGGTACTCCTGGAATTCAGGCACATATTTTTCAGCCTCACTTTTGTCACAACTGGCTGCCTCACCATGCCTCACAACACTATGTATGCCACTTCGATTCTTAAATTTGTAAAACCAGCCTCTGCTGGCTTTAAATTCGCTCACTTCATCACTTGTTGCAGGCATTTTCTTAACGAGATCATCATGCAACTGCCTTGCTTTTTCACATATTATTGCCTCCGAAACAGTATCTCCTGCTAACTGTTTCTCGTTGATCCACACCAACAACAACCTTTCCACATCTTCCAGCACTTGTGGTCTGTGTTTGTGATCACAGATGAACCTTTTGCAACAACAGCTTCCTTGATTTTACTTGAATTTTTCTTGGCCACAATGGTAGCGATGGTAGAAAAGGGTTTACCATACACCTGGCCAGCTCACTGATACGCACTCCACTTTCATATTTTTCTATTATATCCTTCTTCAGTTCTATCGTACATGTATTTCTGTTCCTCTTTGCCACAGGGTTAGCACTAGGATCTTTCCTTGGACCCATGGTAGCTTATTTAGCAGTTGCAAGCACTAAAAACAGTGGAATAATGACAATATACTGGTATGAATGCGTGGGTGTGGGTGGGTGGTCGCTCTCGCTTGTAAACAATAGCACACTGACGCTCCCTGGAGTGCGCGCTCAGCTGGGCGCCAAGCGGACACGTCCGGTACGAATGTCGTTACACGAAGCAAACATCGTAAATCGCAATCAAATTTTTTACGTTATAAATATCGGTTATCGAAAATAACGTAAGATGATAGCATCTTAACACGGGGTATGACTGTATTTGTAATTACAAAATGTCGGCCTGTGCAACTTGTGCTACATTGTAAATACTATGTATAGTATATATAATCTATATTGGAGCATTGCTGTTGAAATAACCTGAGTTTTGTTATTGTACTGAAATTATCATTATATTTGATTGTCATATCTTGAAGCATTTTTATTAATTTACATTATGCACTACGTATTTATGTAATATTGTGTGAAGGGTTTCAGGGAAACCAGGTAGCTGGACTTGAGTCCTGGAGGTGGGAAGTACGGTGCCTGTACTTTAAAAGGAGGGGTATGGGATATTGGCTGTTTGGTGTGTCATCTGAACTGTCATGTCTATGCGCCTCTGCTAAGACAGCGATTATGTGTGAATGATGGTGAAAGTGTTTTTGTTTTTTGGGTCACCCTGCCTTGGTGGGAGATGGCCGACATGTTGAAAAAAAATATATACATTTTAACTATTCTGTCTATTTTTAGGTTTGTTTAATCTTAAGTCTGCACAAACTACTTTGCATAACTGTGGCCTTTACCATGTATGTATGTACAGACTTAAATCATGCAGTCTTTTATACTTATGTACGTATCCTCTTGTTGAATAAATTTATGTACGTACCTCACATATATTATTCAGGTAGTACTGTATATAAATTAAAGTGTAAATACATGGGTACCTTATTATATGTCCGCTTTGGAATAAGTCCAACTTGGTATATGTCCTGTTTGGATGCAAAAATTTTTGCTTGCTATACGACCTTTGTTTGGAATACGACTCACGTGCTAGAACTTGTATGGGTCAAAATGCACTCTCTTCAGGCTTGGAAGAGGAGATAGAGGAAGCCCCTACTTCATTAATCAAGGAAATCTTTGCCAAATGGATGGACGTCAAAAACTTTGCAGAGAAGTACCACCCCAACAAAGCCCAAACAAACCGTAATAGCATTGTCTGAAATGACCAGACAATGTCACATTTCCAAAACATCCTGAGGAGAAGGCAGAAGCAAAGTTCTTTGGACAGATTTTTAGTAAAAGTCAAACCTGGTGAGCTTCAACCAGGTCCAAATAGGGAAAAAGAGACAGAAAAGAGAAGGGGACTCTCCTTCCAAACAATAACATTTCCTCTCTTCTCAGCACTATCCTAATAATCACTCGACTCTTTTCAGCAAAGTACATAAAGTAAGGTTAGGTTAAATTTGCATTTATTTCATCTAATTCTTTTGTATTTATGTATGTACATATTTTAGTATTGAGCAGTGTTTAAATTATTTTATACAACCCCATCAATGTATAATATGCCAATAACAATAGGATTTTTTTTTCATGGGAACAGATTAATCGTTTTCCCTATATTTCTTATGGGAAAATTTGTTTGGTATAAGTCCAAGGTCCTGGAATGGATTAAAGACATATACCAAGGTACCACTGTATAAGGGTCTATTTCAACAATTTGAGATCAACTTCATTTAAGCTTTTGTGAGACCTTTGGATCTTACAATTATTTATTGCTTGTCTTTCATGATTAGCTGACAGAGGATCAAGCATCTATCACTCCTTTTCTGAATGATCCATGCAGGTCTAGCACTTTGAATATACGTAATATAGCATAAGGCCCCCCCTTTTTTTTTTAAATTGATCATAAAGATCATGTACTTTTTCATTTTCTTCTGTAGTTATGTATTATAATAATATTTTTTGTCAAGTTGTTTAACTTTTTTTTTTTTCAGGTTAGCTGCGCTACAAAAGAGTGGAGAGGATGGCTGGAAAAATCGTGTCAAGAAAGATGGAAAAGATGTTAATTCCAATGTTACACTTCGGCTTAAAGTGAGTAGAGTATTAATGTATTACGTACTTATTTTTTACTCATTCATGAATTCATCAATTCTAAATACGTACAGTGAACCCTCTATAATTAAAGGACTAATAGTGGGGGGGAGGGGGATGTATGATATTGCAGATTGTCCAAAATTTCTGAATTATGAAAATTCAGTACTGAATTGTGCATAATTTGTAGTAATTTTACTTACCTTCTCGTTGTGGAGGAAGTGTAAACTGCCATGGTTGATGATGCTCACTCAGAATTTGAGTCAGAGGAACTAAATTTGGGCCAGTGCTTCAGAAGACAACCGGACACTATCACTATGGACAAAATCTGGAATTACAGACTTTTTTTCCATTTTGTCCAATACTTCCAATTTTATCCGGTCATTTTTTTGTCCAAAATTGCCAAAAGCCATTGTTGAGAGGTTTTACCATATAGTTCATAAAATATGTACTGTATAACTCAGAGGTAGCATGCTTAGGGCAGGGGAAAGGGGATTAGAGCAATGAGATATAGGTAATTCTCCTGTGAATGAGAACAAAAAAACAGTGGAAATAAGCCACAATGATTACTACGTATAGCTTTTTTATCATTCGGAGTTAATAATCCCAGTAGTCACCATTTTCTTTTTCTCTGATTTCAAAGGTAAATGTTAGGGATAGGGATGTATTGCATGCATGTATACATGCATGTGCAAGCAATGATTTCTTACTGTTTCATCTTCTAAAATAGTATACTATTTTTTCAGCCTACTGGAAGTTTGCGGGAACGCCCTGTTAGTCTCATGGATAGGGTGTCAGCTCTGGAAACCTCATCACAACAATGGAAAGGCCGGATCACACAGTCTGATGCTACAAAGTTTACTGTGGCACATAAGATGGCTTCATCTACATCATCAGTGCCATCTGTTGTTAGTGGGATTAATCCAGTTATCACTGTGACACCAGAGCCACCATCAACTCCGACAGGAAGCCCACTTGTGGAGCGTAAGAAGCGGTCACCATGCCAAAGTGTTTTCAAGAGCAAGACTGGAGGAAATCTTCCATTACTTTTAAATAAATCTAGCCCACTTAATTCACGCAAGGACTTTAGACGGAGTATTTCTACACCAAATGATGGAGAGAAAAAGGGTGAGCATTTTCTCAGTGAAGCATTAGTTTGTCTCATAAATCAGATGAACTGGGTTACTGAGAGACAATACATGTACATTATATTATAGTGTAATTACCTGATTGTAATTACTGTAAGTATTTGTTGCTACAGGAAAGGATCTATGCTTGTGATGACACATGTTCAGCATTTAATTATTTTCTTTGTAATGGTTTTTATGTTGATTTTTATATAATATCTTCCTTATGTGTATTTCCTTTTTTGGGTCAACCTGCCTGGCAGGAGAGAGCCATTTAGGTAAAAAAAAAAATCTTATGTATTTATTTATATCCTTACATACATAATCTTATACAGTATGTGGTTATCATATTTCTTCTGGTCCTTATATCAGCCAAGAGAGTGTATCTAATCCTTTGTCATTTTTTTTTTTTTTACTCTTGAGAGTCATTTTGTTGCTCTTTTTTAGACTTTATCTAACGTGTCCAAATATATTTTAAGTGCATGAACACCACACTACTACATAATTCAATTTTCATTTTATATATATATTGTGAATTTTTTTTTTTCAGCATTTTCCTGTCCATAAACAGCATACACACATTGATCCTTACTGTACCTTCCTCTGTGACCTTCCTCTCCTTGATTCCATTCTGATTGTGTCCCTTTACCCTGGTGCCATAGGATCCCTACAGGTTTAGTACTCCCTCCATGGATGTAGTAATAATAAAGAGAAGCCTCTTTTTGCATTGTTTTTTGTAAAACTTGGCCTACATTTTATTTATAGGGTGCACTAAACCTGTAGTGGTTATACAGTGCCTGGGGAAATAAGAGGCATTTGTTTTTAATCCAGGAAAGGGAAGAATGGCTACAGTTCACTGTAGTAAGAGCCCCTCATAAAAAAGTTAAATTTAAAAATGTATATTGATATAAGTTGCTAAAAAGTATTTATATATGTTGTATCCCTTTTTTTTTTTGCAGTTGAAATACCTGAGGGCATGAGTGTGTCTGTTCCTCGGGCTGATGATGAATCATTTAATGCGTTCTTCAGTCGCACCACCTCGACTGAACCCAACGAGTTGCCCAGTGTTGACATACCCACATTGTTAGATTTTGACCATATTGCTGAAACTGCTTCTCAGCTGTGAGTTTTCTATTTTTATTGTATGTTTAGTAATTTTTACTTTGAATTTTTATGTACTGCATAGCAAACCACAAAATAGAAAAATCAGAATGCTCATGTTTATATTTTTATTTAAATAGAAACTAATTAATCTAAGTCATAAGTGCACATTAAACTGTTATTTTTATAATTTTTCATTTGGACATAATTTTTAAAATATCTTATAAATTTTTGGATTTTTTATTACTCAAGGATCAGGAAATAGGAGCATACATTATCATCATTTAATTATTGTGCTGTAGTATAATACAGAATCCCAGTATCTGCGAGTTCTACATCAGTGAATTTGCGTGAGCGTGTTAGGAGTGAGTGGAGGCAAGTGGTTTTATGACTCAACGTGTGGATTGAGGGACTTGGGGAAACCAGTTAGCCAGACTTGAGTCCTGGAGGTGGGAAGTACAGTACCTGTGCTCTGAAGGAGCGCAGATATGTTGCAGTTTTTGAACTGTAGTGTCGGCACGCCTCTGGTAAGATAGTGATAGTGTGAGTGATAATGAAAGCGTTTATTCACTATGTCTCGGTGGGAAATACTGATGTGTTAATAAAAAACTGACCCAAATGGGTTGGGTTATTAGGGTTGACACATATCACCTACATTACTATGTTTGAGGCTGCATGTTGTATATACAACACCAGTTGAGGATACTTTAATCCCTGAAATAGGAATTCAAGTAGGCTTTCTATGCACGTACATAGTTTGCTCATGATGTCACAGGGTTAACATCATTTATGTATAACTGATGTTGTGTTAACTCTCCTGAGTCCCAACAAAACTGTATTTTTGAAGCAAATGCTGTACATTTCTATTAATATAAATTAGTAATAATAAAAATAATATCTCTATGGGGAAGTGGAACAGAATTCATCCTCCGTAAGTCATACGAGTCATAAGAGGTGACTAAATACTGCTGTACACTAACAGCCCCCTTCAAGGCTGGCGACATTGCAGACCTGGAGAGTGTACAAAGAACTTTCACAGCACACATAAGTATGATAAAGCACCTAAATTACTGGGAACGGTTGAAGGTCCTTGATCTGTATTTCCTGGAACGCAGGCAAGAGAGATACATGATAATATACACTTGGAAGGTCCTGGAGGGATTGGTACCAAACCTGCACACGAAAATCACTCCCTATGAAAGCAAAAGACTTGGCAGAAGATGCAACATTCCCCCGATGAAAAGCAGGGTCGCCACGAGTACACCGAGAGACAACACCATAAGTGTCCGGGGCCCAAGACTGTTCAACTGCCTCCCAGCATACATTAGAGGGATTGCCAGTAGACCCCTGGCTGTCTTCAAGAAGGCACTGGACAGGCACCTAAAGTCAGTACCTGACCAACCGAGCTGTGCTTCATACGTCAGTTTGCGTGCAGCTGACAGTAACAGCCTGGTTGATCAGACCCTGATCCATCATGAGGCTGGTCTCAAGACCTGGCCGTGGGGGCATTGACCCCCGAAACCCTCTCCAGGTAAACTCCAGGTAAACCTGCCCCTGTGGGATATGGTCGGTTTGTTGAAAGATGATGATAATTTAATTATGTGCAATTTAACCCTTTGACTGTCGCGACCCCAAATCCTAAAGTGTCTCTCTGTGTCGCAAAATATTCAAAAAAAAAAAAAAAAATTTCTTATGAAATGACAGAGAATCTTTTCCTAATGGTAATGACACCAAAAGTACGAAATTTGATGGAAAACATACGGAATTACACTCTTGCGAAGTTAGCGATCTTGGCGATATTTACACATCGGCGATTTCACCCATTTTGAGCCCTATTTTCGGCCAATTCCATTGTTCCAGTCGACCAAACTCATAATTATTTCTTTAGAACTCCATTTGTTCTATCGATTGAGTACAAGAAACTGCCCATTTACCAATTTCAACTACCCAATAAAATGGTCAGAAATTGGCAATTTGGCCAATTTCACGCAAATTAAAAAAGATGCCAATTTCAAAATAGGGTCAGAATGAACAATGCATACATTCCTGGCACTAAAATAACATTTTCTCTGTTCATCAGTCACGTCTCCAGGCCCCTCTTATATTACTCTTGCTTTCTATTTTTAATTTTTATTCACACAAAAAATAGAAGATTTACTGTTATGCAGACTACTGCATTATTGTAATAATTGTATAAATAATGTCAACCCATTCGTGACTGCGTATTAGAATGGCTAGTTGGATACTTATTGGACAATGACATCATTTGTTTACTCTTGAACATCGGCAAAAATCGGACATTTCCGCTACTTTGAGCTCAATTTCAAGGTCCTTTTCATCATGATACCAATCAAAATCATCTCTATTTCTGTAATATGTCTTCCATTCTATCAAATGAGACCAAGAAAACGAGAATACAACCATAAATAATATACAAAAATACACCTCAAAGTCGGCATTTTAATCCACAAACACGGTCAGTTTTTTTTTTCTCATGCACTGCGTGCTGCAGGATTTTTTTTATACTGCGCACACAGACCCATTCTCTCATATGTGGGCCTACCAGCTTTCTCCCGCTTGATTTGAAGCCGCTAGAATTTTGGCGTATTAATACAGTGGACCCTCGCTATTCGAACACTCCAAAATGCACCCTTTTATGTAAGTTTATTTTTTTAAGTGCTTTTATAAGTGTATTTTTGGGGGTCTGAAATGGACTCATCTAATTTATATCATTCCTTATGGGAATAAATTCGTTTGGTAACAGCACTTGAACAGCATTCTGGAATGAGGGTGAGTTTTGGAGTGTTCGAATAGCGAGGGTCCACTGTACGTCAAAAACACTGGCTCGAAAGACATATATATACGATAGAAACTGTCAGAGGGTTAATAATTATAATAATAGTGATGGGACGATATGAAAATTTTTGCTAATGCCAATAACTTTTATTTTAGGTTGATACTGATATTGTCAGAATTAAGGTGATACTAATATTATTAACCCTTTGACTGTTGCAATCCCAAATCCTGAGGTGTCCCCTGGTGTCGCAAAATATTAGAAAAAAAAATGTTATGAAATGATGGAGAATCTTTTCCCGATGGTAATGACACCAAAAGTATGAAATTTGATGGAAAACTTACGGAATTACACTCTTGCGAAGTTAGCGATCTTGGCGATATTTACACATTGGCAATTTCGCCCTTTTTGAGCCCTATTTTCAGCCAATTCCATTGTTCCAGTCGACCAAACTAATAGCTATTTCTTTAGAACTCCATTTGTTTTATCGATTGAGTACTAGAAACCACCAATTTACCGATTTCAACTATCCAATAAAGTGGTCAGAAATTGGCAATTTGGCCAATTTCATGCAAAATAAAAAAAATGTCAATTTCAAAATAGGGTCCAGAATAAACAATGCAGACATTCCTGGCACTAAAATAAGATTTTCTCTGTTCATTAGTCATGTCTTTAGGCCCCTCTTATATTACTCTTGCTTTCTATTTTGATTTTTTTTTCGCACAAAAAATAGAAGATTTACTGTTATGCAGACTACTGCATTATTGTAAAAATGGTATAAATCATATCAGTGCACTTGTGTAAGAATATTAGACTCACCAGTTGACGTGTATCGGACGCATGGCGTGATTTGTTTACTCTTGAACATTGGCAAAAATCGAAACATTTCCACTACTTTGAGCTCAATTTCAAGGTCATTTTCATCATGAAACTAATCAAAATCATCTCTATTTCTGTAATATAGTTTCCATTCTATCAAATGAGACCACGAGAATACAACCATAAATACTATACGAAAATACACCTCAAAGTCGGTGTTTTAATCCACAAACACAGTTTTTTTTTTCTCATGCACTGCGTGCTGCAGGATTTTTTTATACAGCGCACACTGACCACACAGACCCATTCTCTCGTATGTGGGCCTACCAGCTTTCTCCCGCTTGATTTGAAGCCGCTAGAATTTTTGAGTACAGTGGACCCCCGGTTAACGGCCATAATTCGTTCCAGAATGCTGTTCGAGTGCCGTTACTGAACGAATTTGTTCCCATAAGAAATAATGTAAATTAGATTAGTCCTTTTAGACCCCCAAAAATACACTTACACAAGCACTTACAAAAATACACTTACATAATTGTTCGAGTTTGGAGCAGTACGTAAACCGGGGGTCCACTGTATACATATATACGTCCGAAACACTGGCTCGTAAGACGTATATATATGACCGAAACAGTCAAAGGGTTAAAATTAGCTGATAACCACTGATATTTTGGTACACTCCTGCCAATAATATTTACAAATTTAATGCTGCTGTAAGAGTTCTGAAGGCTTGATACATTAATTAGTACAGTGGTACCTCGGTTAACGATATTTTTTCGTTCCAGAATGCTGCTCAAGTGCCATTACCAAACGAATTTATCCCCATAAGGAATAATGTAAAATAGACTAGTCCTTTTAGACCCCCAAAAATACACTTAAAAAAGCATTTAAAAAAATAAACTTACATAAAAGGGCGAGTTTGGGGACCATCGTTAACCGAGGTACCACTGTATTTGTAATGTGTTCACATTCTAAAATACAATATAATCTAGTTTGTGGCTTTGCCCACACTTTACATGTCATGTGACTGACATTGCTTGCAAACTGAACTTCCATGCTTATTATATTAAGGGGGAAGCACTAAACCAATAGGGGTCATTCAGCATCTGAGGAATGGGAGGCACTCAAGTTTGATTTAAGGAAAAGAGGATACAGTAGATCCAATTTCATAGATCAAGAACCCATCACCAGCTTCAGGGTATCTCCCCTAAGAGGTTAATGGTTAGCTACTCGACTAAACTTAGCCATTTGCTTATTTCTTAATATACAAGCAAGGTATCCAAACCTAGGTAAGAATAGTTAAGGTCTTTCTTGTATAAATTATTATAGGAGGTATTAGCCACATATTTACTTTCATGAGAGGAAGTTTGTAGTAAGATGTACACTGGCCACTCAGCTGCTAGTATTCATTAGTGAGCATTGCAATAATATACACTAGGATGACACCATAACACTAACCACCACAGGCTTAGTTACATCTCAACTCTTCTACTACATAATAATTGTACTAGATATTAATTACTCTTTATAAGCTGTCACACATTATGGCAATTGAAAGAAGAAAACTTAAGTAAGCTGCTTGGCCTAGCCTTAATTGACTTGTTGCCTCCCATTCCTCAAGGTGGTTATGACCCCTCCCTATACACAGATGCATACCTGTGTGTACATGTATATATAAAATGGATAGATGCACACCCCTCAATATATATACATGGAGAGATGCACATCTCTCTCTGTATATACCCTGCAGCTAATCAGTAATACAGAATTTTGGATTAATGCCATAGGCATAAATATCCATGAATTCATCCGAGAGTTTTGTGTTAAACGCATCTCTCAGAGATACTGAAGGAACACTAATGTACAGTAGTGTATACATGTCATATGTATGTAATATGCTTGTTTCAAACTAAAAAGAATAGTTTAAACAAAAAAGTTGCTTAAATTAAAGTGAACAGTTCAGTTATTAATGTAAACTTTGAAATATTTTGACATAGTACATGCAGGCCCCGCTTATACAGCAGGTTAGGTTCTGGGCTACTGCTGTTAAATAAAAATTTCTGTAAAGTGAAACATCGTCTTTTTCACTTTCAAATGCATATAAAAGCCTGATAACATGTGTACACTATCATATATTAAGTGAGCAGTAGGGCTAGGCCTAAAAAATGCATATTCAGTACACACATTACCTACCTTAAAATATTTTCATCCTTAGCTTATAGTGAGTGGTGAATACTATATTTATTGTAGGAAGTCTGAATAAATGAAGAATGGGTATAATTGAAAACCGCTGTATTAGCAAAATACTGTAAAGTGGGGCCTTCCTGTATTGTAAACAATGATAATGTACTAAGATCACTCCATTGTTACACTTGGTAGCAGCTGAAATATTCAGAGAAAATACTGTATACAGTGGTACCTCGAGTTACGATATTTTTTCGTTCGAGAATGCTGTTCAAGTGCCATTACCAAACGAATTTACCCCCATAAGGAATAATGTAAAATAGACTAGTCCTTTTACACCCCCAAAAAATATACTTACAAAAGCATTTAAAAAAATAAACTTACATAAAAGGACGGTTTTGGGGACCATCGTAACTCGAGGTACCACTGTATTTGCCATCAAATTTCATTGATAAAGACTTTCAGTAATATAATGATGTTAAAATATGATAATAGCTGCATTCACTGTTTTTTTTTTTTTTTAATAATTTAGTGTTAATAGTTATATTCTTTTCATTGCTACCTAAAATTAACAAGATAAAAAATATTTAGTCCACCTTATATGTTCATTATTGGTGTAGTCAGGCTAGGTATGATGCATGTGCTTGAGTGCTACATGGCATGCAAATTTATGACATACGTATTTTTCTCATACCTCAGTAGACAGCTGGAGGATGATGACTTGTAAGTGACGAAGGATTATTTTTTTAGCTTTTACCAATAATCTAGTGAGTAGTTCATAAAGTTGGGCATGCATTGTTTATACCATATTTTTATTATACCGGTGCTAATGTGTTTTTGTTGAATTTCACTTTGTATTTTTTTTTTCAAAAACATTTTTCTTTTAATATAATTTTGCTGTTTGTAAACCTGTATGATGCACAAAAAACAGTCTAATCTTGCTCCAGTATTCAAAATTTCTTTAATTAATATCAAAGCATAAACGTACCTACAAATACAGTGGACCCCCGGTTAAAGGCCATAATTCGTTTCAGAATGCTGTTCAAGTGCCGTTACCGAACGAATTTATTAACATAAGGAATAATGTAAATTAGATTAGTCCTTTTGGTCCCCCAAACATACACTTACAGATCTTTCAACACGTTGGCCGTTTCCACCAAGGCGGGTGGCCCAAAAGGAAAACGAAAGTTTCTCCTTTTACAATTAGTAATATACACAGAAGAAGGGGTTACTAGTCCCCTTTCTGTCATTTTAATCGCTTACGACACGCATGGCTTACAGGAGAAATATTCATTTCCAACTTACCCTGGAGATAAGAGGAAATAAGACAAGAACTAGTAAGAAAATAGAAACCCTAGAGGGGTGTGTTATATTATGCTTGTACATGAATGTTAGTGTGACCTAAGTGTAAATAGAAGTAACAAGACATACCTAATCATGCAGTTTAAAGACAGAAAAGACAAGCAATCCTACCATCATGTAAACAAATGTCAGGCTGTTCGTTTACACTACTTTGTACACGGTAGTACCTCTAGGCGGCTCTGTCCCAACCTACACCTAGGACACTTACAGATGCACTTACAAAAATACACTTACATAATTGTTAGTGTTTGGAGCAGGCCGTTAACCGGGTCCACTGTATGTTAATAAAATGCAATATAAAATTTATGCCATTTACTGACAAGACTTTTCTTCCACTGGGGATTATCCCTGGTAGATGAAACATCTTAGTAAATGCCATAAACTTCATACTGTGTCTTATTCACATATGAAAATTTCTTGTTTACCAGCACCCTAATAAAAATTGGATGAACCTAATTATATATTTAAAATAGGAATAAACTGTTATTTATAATAGAAAAATTTCTACATGTTTTCTAGTTCATGGTTTTGCTTTTCACCACAGCAAGCCCTTTGTTCAAGCAATGAACCTTTGTTTTGTTTAAACGATTTCATTTCCAGGCCAAGGACTGTTATCCTACATCAGTGTATTTCAAAACTTATGCCCTTCTAAGGTATAGTAACATCCTCCCTGGGATGTGACCCACAACAGTCTTGCTAGTACCCAGATACCTACTTATTGTTACATGATAAGGGGAAACAGGTGTAAGGAAATGGCCAATGTTTCTGTTGGTGCTGGAATTGAATCATGATTTGGGTAAATGATACTTAAATGTAGTGGATACCTTTATTAAGAGCTATGTTTTGCCCATACAATGGTCTTCATCAAATCAAGCCTGACTTGATAAAACCCAGTGTAGGAGGAGGGGGGGAGAAATGTTGGCATCAATAAGGGTATCCACTGTGTGGAGAGGAAATATTGCCCTTAATAAAGGTATCCTTTGTATTTAAGTGTCATTCACTCTACCTTGCCAGTATTTACATACCATTTCAGCTTCATGGACATTGAGTCATGTGGTTATTACTCTGGAGTTGTGAGCATGTCATGCTATTTGCTCTCCACATTACACATTCCATACTGTTAACAGGAAAGTCACTGTATTCTTTTTATTAGAGTTTTAACAGTTTTCTACAAAGAGGAACTGCATGATGCTGACTAGCAGCAGAAAATAAAATTTTTGATAAGGGAGGGACTCCAAATGCATCATTCCTTCAATTATAACTGCAGCTGAGTTGTTCAGCTTTCCAGAAAAAAAGAATCTAGAAGTTTGCTGATTTGAACTGTCATAACAGTAGATTAAAGGTTCCAACAATTATATTATGTCAATGTATTTTTCAATGGTACTTTAATATCAAGGCATGGAAAAAATAGTGGGTAGCATAGTTACATAGTGAAACTTGGGTATGTAATATAAGTGCTGAATTAGTAATTTAAGTAATGAGAACATGGTCAGAAATTTAATAGTATGAGGACTGAATAAAAAATGGGATGAATGAAAAAAGTGAAGAATGTAATGGAGGAATGAGCTGTAACAAAAAATATAAAAAAGCTTTAAAGAATTCAACATTAGGTGGAGGTACGTGTTGATGATGGGTGTGAGTGAAGAGACACAAAGGGAGAACAATGGCAAGATGAAAGGATAATTGAAAGATGCAGTATATAGGTGAGAGGGGCATTAGTTTGGATAAATGTATAAATTTAAAGGAAAATATAATAAAGCTTTCTGCAGGAAAATTTGGCAGACTATTTTTAAAGTAAACAATTGTAAAATGTATAGACTAAATTAACAACTAACATGAAACACTAATCTTCAGTGTGGTGAAGCGACGTAGTGTACGTGTGACGCGTCGTCAAGTGGCATCACGTAACCCACTGAAGGCTCTGGCAGCCCGTGAAGACCTTAAGTCAGAGTACACTGAAGTTAAAATGGGCGTGGGGGAGAGGGAATTACGAAGGATGAAAGTACAAGAACGTGAGTAGCAAATTGCTTGATTCCTACATTGAAGTGTAATGCAGTATTTCCATAAATAAACACAGTATTGCCAGTGTATGATAAATTACTGATTTTTTCATAAATATCACAATGGTGTTTAAATTCTTTCCAAATCTAGTATATTGATACAGTGTGTCTGAGGATCATGAAATTATATTTTGTTTTGGCTTGATGCATCCAAATATTGTACTGTACTGTATTGCTTTTCTTCCTTGATACTTCTAAATGTTATATCAAATTGAAAATTGGCATGGAAAGCTTACAAGAAGTTTTTGTTATGTTGAACTCTAGTGATGGTTTTAATAATGAAAATATAGAAGAATTTTTACCATATTGTGGCAATAATTCTTCCATATGGTATGCTTGAGTCCATCTTGTACCATTATTGAATCATAAATTGAATTGGCACTGGTTGAAGGTGGATCAGTATTATTATTTTCATATACAGTGGTACCTCTACTTATGAGCAGCTCCCAACTCGAACAATTATGTAAGTGTATTTTTGTAGGTGCTTTTGTAAGTGTATTTTTGGGGGTCTGAAATGGATTAATCTAATTTTCATTATTTCTTATGGGAAAAAATTCCTTCGGTATCGGCACTTGAATAGGCATCTGGAACGAATTAAGCTCATAACTCGAGGTACCATTATTTTATGGGTAGATTGTGAACATAGTAATAATAATTTATATTTCTAAATATGTACGTACAAGTATTTGTACAGTTTTAATTCTATAAAGACATTATACGTGTAGTACATGAATGCCTTCTTGGTCTAAAAAATTTTAAATGATAAATTTTTGGATACTCTAAAATACACAACCAGATCTCTTCTAACAAAGCCTGGATTTTTATAGGTTACCGGTGTTATTTTAGAATGAGATTAAAAGTCTAATAAGTCATGGGAACCACCACATATTCTCTTCCATTTGCCAGTCTCATCTTTAGTGAAGAAAAAGCTTTTTTACATGAAACCACCTATTGGTTAAACTGACTTCATGCTATTCAATTATCATTGACATTCACAGGTAAAATAGCCCCCTCCGCCCTGTATCACACCTCCAACTACTGCATTTCCATCAGTTCATGATTCACTTTCTGCAGTCTATTTCCATCTTTTGCTGTAAATAACCCATTGTTTATGCTGGGAGCTTGGCTCCCTAATGTAAACAGTCACCATTCCTGTGTTTATCACTATATTTGATACACAAATAACCTGCACATTAGTTTCTGTCTCCTATATGCGGGTTATTTTTTGTATTGTTCCAATCACGGTATTGTGCCTTTGTGTTCTTCACTATTTTTGATGCTTCATCACCTTGTTTTGTCTCTGGATAAAAACAATTTCCCCAAAAAAGGAATACTAGTGATGCTTGAGGTACTAAGAAGAGGAATAAGCATAAAAGTGTGGGTGTTTAAACAAAGAAAAAAAAAAGTATGTAGGGAATGTTGTAGCAGTGTCAGAGAATTTCCCTGCAAAGTTTGTGAACTAGGTACATACTAACCATCTCTGCACATTTCTCTAGCAATAAGCATGAGGACCAAGGAATTTAAGGGTGTTGGAGAGAGGAGTGGGATTAAATTATGGGGAATCAAATACAGAATGGGAGTTGACAGTTACTTTTTTCTGATAATACTGTGCTTTTGGAGCGATTCTAAAGAGAAGTTACAAAGTTAGTGGATGAGTTTGGGAGGGTGCATAAAGAAGAAAGTTGAAAGTGAATATAGATAAGAGTAAGGTGATGAGGGTATTAAATGAGTTAGGTAGAGAAAAATTGGATATCACATTGGAGGGAGGGAGTATGGAAGAGGTGAATGTGTTCAGATATTTGGAAGTAGATTTGTCAGCAGATAGGTTTATGAAGGATGAGGTTAACCATAGACTTGATGAAGAAAAAATGGTGGGTAGTGCATTGAGGTATGTTATCCAAGGAGGCAAAGAAGAGAATGTATGAGAGTATAGTGGTACCAACAGTCTTGTATGTGTGTGAAGCATGGGTTGTAAGTGCTGCAGCAAGAATGAGACTGGAGGCAGTAAAGATGTCATGTCTAAGGGCAATATGTGGTGTAAATATTATGCAGAGAATTCATAGTGTGGAAATTAAGAGGAGGTGTAGAGTTACTAAAAGTATTATTCAGAGGACTGAGGAGGGGTTGTTGAAGTGGTTTGGTCATTTAGAGAGGATGGAGCAAAATAGGATGACTTGGAGGGTGTATAAATCTGTAGTGGAGGTGAGGAAGGGTAGGGGTCATCCTAGGAAAGGATGGAGGGAGGGGGTAAAAAGAGGTTTTGTGTGCAAGGGGCTTGGACATTCAGCAGGCATGTGTGAGCATGTTAAATAGGAGGAATGGTTTTTGGGACCTGACAAGCTGTTGGAGTGTGAGCAGGGTAATATTTTGTGAAGGGATTCAGGAAACCTGTTAGCTGGACTTGGAGTCCTGAAGGTGGGAAGTACAGTGCCTGCACTTTAAAAAGAGGGGTTTGGGATATTGGCTGTTTGGAGTGACATCTGAACTGTCATATCTGGTCGCCTCTGCAAAGACAGTGATTAAGTTTGAATGATGGTAAAAGTGTTTTTCTTTTTTTGGTCACCCTGCCTCAGTGGGAACAAAAAGGACATTATGAATATTTAACCTAGGATAAAACACTTTGCCTTATTAAACTTGTTTATGAGTGTCTAAACCTCACTATATCCATCTTGGCCTGGTAAAACAATATGACTCCTATACACATTTCTAGATCAACAAAGGAATGACATAGAATCTATAATGTAAGGTGTCAATTTTTTTTTTTTCAACAAGTCGGCCGTCTCCCACCGAGGCAGGGTGACCCAAAAAGAAAATACTTTCATCATCATTCAACAATTTCACCTCACTCATACATAATCAATCTTTGCAGAGGTGCTCAGATATGACAGCTGAGAATAAGGTGTCAAATACAGTAATTTATTAGTTTAACAAATTAAGAATTTAGAAAAGTTGCTTGGTTTTATGAAGGTGTCATGGAATGTAGCCCAAGTTTTCTGTAAGCTGTTCACTCCACCTCTCTCGTCTTTTCAAGTATAGCTCTAATTTCAGAAACATAACCCTCATGAAAGGTGGGGAGGGGGGGGGGGCTACTGCATTGTACTTTCATTTAATGTCAAGCTTTAATAATGGTCAACAAATATCCGCCAATTGTATGCGGCGTGCAAGTAGGGATGTGTTTTTTTCTCTTCACAAAAGATTCATAGTAGAAATTTGTTTAACTGCTTCACTTCATTTAAGACCATTTTATAAAATTATTCATTTCTACAGATAGGTGATGGATACTGTACTGATCATTTATCCAGTACTTATGGAATATGTATGCACATAGTGTAGTACTTTAGTTAAAAAAAAATTTTTACCACCTTCATAGCATTCAGTATTGTGTAAAATGTAATTGTATATGTGTTTATTTGTGTGAAATAGAAAACTAAATTATTTTTCTCTCCAGTTTCCAAAGGATCACCCATGGCAGTTGAAGCACTAGCAGGGTTAGCATCTCGGGAGAACTTCTCAGCTGTGGCACTGAAGAAAGTTGAAAGCACACCAGTAATTCGGGAGATGGCCCCTTACACCACATTAATGCTTTTGCAAGTCAAGGGCCGGCGTCATGCTCAGACAAGATTGGTTGAACCCGTAGTCTCTAGTGTGAACCAGGGAGATGACTTCATTCTAATAACACCCACAGATGTAAGTGGTATAGAGCTTATTTTGCTCCACTTACGCAGGCTAGTAAAGTACTGTAATTTATCACTCAAGTGATGAGTATAACGTACATACTATATACAGTATACAAATTTTATTTACAAGGGTCTCTCTTTAGATACTATTTAATACAGTGGTACCTCTACTTACGAGCAGCTCCCAACTCGAACAATTATGTAAGTGTATTTTTGTAGGTGCTTTTGTAAGTGTATTTTTGGGGGTCTGAAATGGATTAATCTAATTTTCATTATTTCTTATGAGAAAAAATTCCTTCTGTATCGGCACTTGAATAGCCGTCTGGAACGAATTAAGCTTGTAAGTAGAGGTACCACTGTAGTTAAAAGATTTTCTTGTTAACCAAGTCATGCAGTGTTTTAATATACTGGTAGTTTAACTGCAATTAGAAAAATTACAAATAGTTACCATATTTTCCATCAGTAAGATACAATGCCAAGTGAGTGTAAAATGGAAGCCTGTATTTGTTTTACATAATGGTAGGATTGCTGATGTCTTTTCCTGTCTCATAAACATGCAAGGTTTCAGGTACATCTTACTGCTGCTATGTACACTTAGGTCACACTACACATGCATGTACAAGAATATCTATACACACCCCTCTTTATTTTCTTTTATTTTCTTACTAGTTCTTGTTTATTTCCTTTTATCTCCATGGGGAAGTGGAACAGAATTCTTCCTCCGTAAGCCATGTGTGTCGTAAGAGGCGACTAAAATGCCGGGAGCAAGGGGCTAGTAACCCCTTCTCTTGTATATATTACTAAGTTTAAAAAGAGAAACTTTAGTTTTTCTTTTTGGTCACCCTGCCTAGGTGGGATACGGCCTGGTTGTTGGAAAAAAAAAAAAAAACTGTCTTATATGGCTCATGTAATTGAGGTAACAAGAAAATGCATGTATCGCAATGTTCACTAACATTTTCCAAAAAAACACAAACTTAGGATGGATCCAATGTAAAGGTATAGGTTATATGACTGAAGAAAGTGTAATTACAACCAACACTGGAATTAGAGAGTGGATTACGTATATCAGTAGGATTAGGACTGATATAATGATGGCACAAAAGAAATAGAACAAGCTGGAAGATGGTTAAGATATGATTATTGAAACTTATATATTATTGTGACCACCTCTTTGAAGGAGGTAAGTGTTTATAATTTTTTCATATATTAGGTGTTTCATAAGCATAATCATTCTACAGTACATTAAATATTGAATTCCAAACATTATTTATTCAGAAAAATAGTGAATTAAGGGAAGTGAGATAATCAGCATAAAGACCATTTGTTTTACTGTTCAAAACTTTACACAGCAAGAGTTTGTTCATATAGATGTTTCAAACTTTTCATTGCTATTTTATACAGGTACATTGGTACCTTGAGTTACGAGCTTAATTCGTTCCAGACGGCTATTCAAGTGCCGATACCGAAGGAATTTTTTCCCATGAGAAATAATGAAAATTAGATTAATCCATTTCAGACCCCCAAAAATACACTTACAAAAGCACCTACAAAAATACACTTACATAATTGTTCGAGTTGGGAACTACTCGTAAGTAGAGGTACCACTGTACTGTATAAAATAGCTGTATTTTATACAGGTGTGCTGTATAGTACCATGCACATTTGTATCTAGCACTTGTAAATACAGTGGTCCCTCGGTTTTCGTTCATCTCCAAACTCGAACATTTATGTAAGTGTATTTTCGTAAGTGCTGTTGCAAGTTTATTTTTAGGGTCTGAAATAGACTAACTTATGTGACATTATTTCTTAAGGAAGTAAATTCGTTCGGTAATGGCACTTGAGCAGATTTCTGGAACAAATTTTCGGCGAAAACCGAGGGACCACTGTACAGTGGACCCCTGGTTATCGGCCATAATTCGTTCCAGAATGCTGTTTGAGTGCCGTTACTGAACGAATTTGTTCCCATAAGGAATAATGTAAATTAGATTAGTCCGTTTAGACCCCTAAAAATATACTTACAAAAGAGCACTTACAAAAATACACTTACATAATTGTTCGAGTTGGGAGCAGTACGAAATCCAGGGGTCCACTGTAATCTCAAAAAAAATTTCAGAAGTTTGTTTTATGGGTTTTAATTGTACAGATGTCTCATATTAATCATGAAACTTTAATTTTGTTTATTTTGACACTTTCAATTTGAATATATAATTTTAATGTTTTTTTTTTTTTCTCCTTACAGGTATATCACTATAAGGGAGAGTTTGCCAATGTTATTGAAAGAGCAAAAGCTTCTGAGATTGCTCAGTATATTTTGCAGAAGAAAGATATGGGCGTTATTTCTGCTAAGAATCTAATGGAAATTGATGAAAATTCTCCCAGTGGAAAAAAATCAAAATTCTGGGAATTACTTGGTTAGTAAAAACTGTAACATTGTGTGAATGCTTTTATATTTATTTTGTTAGTTGCAGAGGCTGTCTTTCCTTAATCCTTTGAGGGTCGGTCCCGTACTAGTACGTCAGTACAGCCAGGGTCGATCACGTACTTGTACGCCTAAATTGTAGTGCCTTCAAATCTGATGGAAGAAAGCTGGCAGGCCTACATATGAAAGAATGGGTCGGCGTGGTCACTGTGCGCAGTATAAAAAAAATCCTGAAGCACGCAGTGCATAATGAGAAAAAAAAAACTCAGACCGTTTTTTTGGTTTAAAACAGTGACTTTCGGGTGTATTTTCGTATGGTATTTGTGGTTGTATTCTGGTTTTCTTGGTCTCATTCGATAGAATGGAAGATATATTACAGAAATAGTGATGATTTCGATTGGTTTTACGATGATAAGTACCTTGAAACTGAGCGCAAAGTAGCGAAAATGTTTGGTTTTTGTCGATGTTCAAGAGTAAACAAATCACGCCATGCGTCCAATACACATCAACTGGCATGTCTAATATTCTTGCACAAGTGCACTGATATTATTTATACCGTTTCTACAATGATGCAGTTGTATACATAACAGTAAATCTTCTGTTTTCTTGTGAGAATAAAAATTCAAAATGGAAAGCAAAAGTAATGTAAGAGGGGCCTGGAGACATGACTAATGAACAGATAAAATGTTATTTGAGTGCCAGGAATGTCTGTCTCGTTTATTCTGGACCCTATTTTGAAGTTGGCATGTTTTGAAATTTGTGTGAAATTGGCCAAATTGCCAGTTTCTGACCACCTTATTGGGTAGTTGATATCAGTAAATTGGCGATTTCTTATACTCAATTGATAGAACAAATGGAACTCTAGCGAAATAGCTATAATTTTAGTAGACTGAAACATTGGAATTTGCCGAAAATAGGGCTCAAAGTGGGTGATCAGAAAAAGATTCTCTATCATTTCATAAGAAAAAATAATTTATTTTTTTTCTGAACATTTTTCGACCCTGAGAACAAGTTTGGGAGAGGGCCTCTCGACCCTCAAAGGGTTAATTGTTGAGAGTGAGCTCATGGTCTTTCCTCTTAACTTTTGACCTACTAGCATCTTCAATTACTTTTATTGTCTAGTTCCTTCTACTTGACATATATTGTTGAAAAAAGTGTTTTTGGATATCCCCCTAATTACCTTTTTGAGTTTGCAAAAAGTGTGTTCTAGCTCTTGGTCTTATTACCAATTTTTCAACCTATTCACGTGGAATTACCCTGTCATATCAATGAAGTCCACTTCCACTGTCATTGTTCATTTCATTCCTCTTCTTTTCCAATCTTTTTGTTAAAGAAATATTTTCTGATATCCCTGTGACTCATTCGGATGTATAATTTCTGACCATGCACTTTTATTAGTAGTACTGGACAAGCCTGGCCCATAGCCTGGCTCTGGGAGTAGAAAGACTCAAAACTCATCAAAGGTAATATCCCTGGTAAACAGCTTAGCCTTGTCTACCATGTCTATATTCTGTGGTATTTTGTGGCACATGAGGGTGTTCATGCGATCCTTTTTTCTTAATTATCACAGTAAGGGTATTGGTCATGCTTTCAAAGCTGAATTTTGCAGTCTAGGATTCTTTTGCCAAACAAGTTAAGCATATCTAGTGGCTTAATTTCTTTTATAAGGTTGGCAAAAAGTAATCTGAACATCACAAAGTTAATACAGCACTACATTGATTTTACCACACAAGTTTTGAAAACTAGATTTAGGTTCACTTAGATGAGGTAGTAGTGAGCTATGTCTCTTCATAAGAAAAATTTCAAGAAATTTAACCCTTAAACAGTCCAAACGTATATATACGTTCTTACCGCTAGTGCCCCAAACTTTTATTTTTCCTGCCTCCTAATTTGGCATGACTGGCCTGAGATGCTTGGTCAATATAGAATGGGTCTTAACACTCGGTGTATGCCATATTAAAAAATCTGGGACCACTTAGTACCTTGTGGGAGCACCAGTTAATTGAGCACCAGCTAGAGCAAACAGTGCGGCAAACACCAAGGATTCACTGATGTCATGTCATATTAACACTCCCCTTTTAAGAGGAAAGTGATGTCGGCAGGCTGGCTGGCCACCTGGCTGGCTGATTGGCTGTCTCTATATCCGTCTGTCTGTCTGTATCTATCTCTGTCTCTTTGTCTATCTGTCTCTATCTTACAGGAACACATACGTAAATACTGTACAATTATACATAGTGTAAATTACCTAGGATAACTAAAAAATCCAGACAAAGTGATATATTGTGCTTGTGATCGTGTGTAATACCAGTTGGTTCATGAGCTACTCTCTGAGACAAGCAGACAGAAAGACAGACAGACAGGTTTGTGTAACACAAAGCGAAGCAGTGTAAGCTCATCAAATGTCACAACTGTCGTTAGTGGAGTGATAAGAAAAGATAAGATGATGCTCACCCCTCATCAAATGTCACCACAGTCATTAGTGAAGATAAGACAAGATAAGGCAGTGACACACATCTTACATAATGCTTCAAGGGAACTTATTATTATTATTCATTATTATTATTATTATTATTATTATGCACTATCATTATTTGAGTACAATTTCAGTACCTAATAGTATCAGAACAAAAATTGGCTATGAAATCACAAGAACTACTATAAATAAAAATTATATAAAATAATATAAAAATGAGAAAAAAGGTATATCGGCAACACTTCTGCAAGTGGCAGGACTCATTTTGCCATCAGGTGAGCATCCAGTGCCAACTTCTCTGCCTCATATATCGGTAAGTACTAACCCTAAAAAATTTTTTTTATCCTATAACACTTAAAAAAATGTGCTCTTTATTTCCATTTTTTTTTTTTTTTTTTTTTCAAAAGATTCAGGGCACTGAGCAAGAGAACGTATATATACGTTTGGACCGTTTAAGGGTTAATTTAAAGAAAATAAGGCTTGTTTAAACTATAAAACCATGTATAAATATTGCATTAAAGTTTCATGAAAATTATTCATCAAAAAGTTGATAAAGATTATAATGGAAGGAGGGAGAGAGTAAAGATAGTTATTTGTATCCTGTAGAGCATTTTAAATTTTATTTCATCCATTTTTTTGTTACATTGGCATCTCCCACCAAGGTAAGGGACACAAAAAAGGAAACACGTTCTCCATTTATTCAATGGTTTTCTTGGCAGAAGTGTGAGGGATCATAATTTAATGACCATCTGAGCTGCAAAATTTCATTCTTATTAAATTTCTATAGTTGAAACTGACTAAATTCTTTTTTTCTTAATTTTCACCTTCAGTGAGTGAGTGCTTGAATAATATTGTAAGTTTTAAAACCATGTAATTCATACAGCACTGTGGGTAGTGCTATGGGAAGGTAAGGGGTGTGCAAAGGTATAGGTCAATGTGATTGCAAAATTGAAATCATAGTAGGTGCAACATGCAAGTTTCCATTAAAAAATCCTCTTTGTCAGTGGTGGGACCTTCAGTGTTGAAAGTCAGTGAGTGCATTATTGCAGTCTAGATGTCAGAAATAAAATCCTGCATGCCTTCTGATAGACAGGACAGTCTCTTAAGATATGGTAAACTGACAGTGCAATCTGGCAGTTGTTGCAGAGTGGTGCCAGTTGTTTCTCCATGTGGTATCCATGAGCAAGTCATGATCAATTCATAAGCATAAAAGTGCAGTTTCCCAAACCTAACAGCAGTGGGAGGAAGATGATAGACAAAATTCCAATCGTGGGTTGATAGAAAATTTGTTGCATTCTAACTTGGACCAATGTTGTTGCCAAAGAGAGATGTGAAAAATAGTCCAGGAAAGGAATACCCTTAGAGGAAATTGGGAAGTTGTGAATAACTGACCCAGCATCAGTGTGTGTGTGTGTGTGTGTGGTGTGTGTGTGCTCCTTTCCTTGAACATTGGTGTGTCCAGGGACTCAGCATAAAAATGAATGTCACATAACCAAAGTAGTATATAAAGAACAATGGAATGAGGGAAGTGGAATTTCTGCATAGCTTGTAACTCATTTTGGGAATTGGAAATAACCACAAGTGACAGGGCACACATGATTGCAGTGGGAATTGCATGTGAAAATATATGTACTGGCTCCCCCATTTAGTAAATGGTCTTAGATTTATCTTCCTGAGAATGCAGCCGCACACTCGACACTGAGAGACTGAATCATCAAGTGTTCACAGCTAAAGCATGAGAATGATATTGAGAGTGTTCAAGAGTGAGTGAGCATAGGGTTGTAGTAGACAAGTGAGCTTTTGGGTATGGAAGTGGGAAGGAGCAAATTTTAATTGTGAGAACTTCCTAAGGAGTGAAGGAAAAGTAAGATGCAGGGTGAACATAAAGGAAAGGCAAATGAAGGGAAGCAAGTGTTTGAAATAACAGGCTTTTTCTATCTTTGTTTTTGTCACTTCTTATTGTGGCGTAACACACCTCCAATATAGATGTGCCTTTTGTTTCTTAATGTTTATACTTTAAGTGCTATGTTGAAAACAGTCCAGGTTTTGTTTTATACCTTTGACCTTTTATAAGTTTCAAGAGTTTTCCTACTGACAATTTCCTAATTATGTCATTGTTGTTGGTGTAAATTTTATATAAAATCTCATTCTTATCATCATTATAGTTTTTATTTTATATTTTAAATACAGTATTATTTTCATAACCCATGTAGCTCAATTGCTAGTGCACACAGCTCACACACAAAGGTCTGGGGGTCGATCCCTGGTACAGTTGGAAACATTAGGATGAGTTTCCTTAAGACACCTGCTGTCCATGTTCACCCATCAGTAAAATAGGTACCTGGGTGTTAGTTGACTGGTGTGGGTCACATCCTTGGACAAAATTGACCTAATTTGTCAAATGCATAACAAGGGGGGCTCTATATAGTAGTATGTCATTGATGTCAGCTGGGCCTGTGTACCTTTTACATGTACTTGTAGAAATACCTATGTATACTTGTAACTTGCAACGAAATAAAAATATTATTATTATTGAAGGGGGTAGGAGAGTTTCAGTGGGGAGAAATAAATGGGATTAGGTCAGGGGTTTCAAAATAGTTAGAGCTAAAGAAGGAGTGGCAATAATGTTGAATAATCAGTTATGGCAGGTAAAGAAGGAATATAAATGTATAAATTCAAGGATTATGTGGAGTAAAATAAAGGTTGGATGTGAAAAGTGGGTTATAGTAAGTGTTTATGCACCTGGAGAAGAGAGAAGTGTAGAGGAGAGAGAGAGATTTTGGGAAATGTTGAGTGAGTGTGTGGGGAGTTTTGAACCAAGTGAGAGAGTAATTGTGGTTGGGGATCTTAATGCTAAAGTGGGTAAAAATGTTGTGGAGGGAGTAGTAGGTAAATTTGGGGTGCCAGGGGTAAATGTAAATGGGGAACCATTAATTGAGCTATGTGTAGAAAGAGGTTTGGTAATAAGTAATACATATTTTATGAAAAACAGGATAAGTAAATATACAAGGTATGATATAGCACGTAAGGAAAGTAGTTTGTTGGATTATGTATTGGTGGATAAAAGGTTGATGGGTAGGCTTCAGGATGTACATGTTTATAGAGGGGCAATGGATATATCAGATCATTATTTGGTTGCAGCTACAGTTAGAGTAAAAGGTAGATGGGACAAAAAGAAAATGGCAACAGCAAGTAAGAGAGAGGTAAAAGTGTATAAACTAAGGGAGGAGGAAGTTAGGGTGAGATATAAGCAACTATTGGCAGGAAGGTGGGCTAGTGCAAGTATGAGTAGTGGGTGGGGGATTGAAGAGAGTTGGGATAGTTTTAAAAATGCAGTATTAGAATGTGGGACAGAAGTTTGTGGCTATAGGAGGGTGGGTGCAGGAGGAAAGAGGAGTGAGTGGTGGAATGAAGAAGTAAAGGGTGTGATAAAAGAGAAAAAGGTAGCTTATGAGAGGTTTTTACAAAACAGAAGTGTTAATAGAAGAGCAGAGTATATGGAGAGTAAAAGAAAGGTGAAGAGAGTGGTGAGAGAGTGCAAAAGAAGAGCGGATGAAAGAATGGGAGAGGCTCTGTCAAGAAATTTTGCTGAAAACAAGAAAAATTTTGGAGTGAGATAAACAAGGTAAGAAAGCCTAGGGAACGAATGGATTTGTCAGTTAAAAACAGAGTAGGGAGTTAGTAGATGGGGAGCTGGAGGTATTGGGTAGATGACGGGAATATTTTGAGGAACTTTTAAATGTCGATGAAAAAGGAGGCGGTAATTTCATGTACTGGCCAGGGAGGTACAACATCGTTTAGGAGTGAAGAAGAGCAGGATGTGAGTGGGGGAGGTGCGTGAGGCATTACGTAGAATGAAAGGGGGTAAAGCAGCTGGAATTGACGGAATCATGACAGAAATGTTAAAAGCAGGGGGGGATATAGTGCTGGAGTGGTTGGTATTTTTGTTTATTAAATGTATGAAAGAGGGAAGGTACCTAGGGATTGGCAGAGAGCATGTATAGTTCCTTTATATAAAGGGAAGGGGGATAAAAGAGAGTGTAAAATTATAGGGGAATAAGTTTACTGAGTATACCAGGTAAAGTGTATGGCAGGGTTATTATTGAAAGAATTAGAGGTAAGACAGAGAGTAGGATTGCAGATGAGCAAGGAGGCTTTAGAGTGGGTAGGGGATGTGTAGATCAAGTGTTTACAGTGAAGCATATATGTGAACAGTATTTAGATAAAGGTAGAGAAGTTTTTATTGCATTTATGGATTTAGAAAAGGCATATGATAGTGGATAGGGGAGCAATGTGACAAATGTTGCAAGTGTATGGAGTAGGTAGTAAGTTACTGAAGGCTGTAAAGAGTTTTTATGAGGATAGTGAGGCTCAGGTTAGGGTGTGTAGGAGAGAGGTAGATTACTTCCCAGTAAAAGTAGGTCTTAGACAGGGATGTGTAATGTCACCATGGTTGTTTAATATATTTATAGATGGGGTTGTAAAAGAAGTAAATGCTAGGGTGTTGGGGAGAGGGGTGGGATTAAATTATGGAGAATTAAATGCAAAATGGGAGTTGACACAGTTACTTTTTGCTGATGATACTGTGCTTATGGCAGATTCTAAAGAAAAGTTGCAAAGGTTAGTGGACGAGTTTGGGAGTGTGTGTAAAGGTAGAAAGTTAAAAGTGAACATAGATAAGAGTAAGGTGATGAGGGTATCAAACGATTTAAATAAAGAAAAATTGGATATCACATTGGAGAGAGGGATTATGGAAGAAGTAAATGTTTTCAGATATTTGGGAGTTGATGTGTCAGCGGATGGGTTTATGAAGGATGAGGTTAACCATAGAATTGGTGAAGGAAAAAAGGTGAGTGGTGCGTTGAGGTATCTGTGGTGACAAAAAACGTTATCCATGGAGGCAAAGAAGGGAATGTACGAAAGTATAGTGGTACCAACACTCTTATATGGGTGTGAAGCATGGGTTGCAAATGCTGCAGCAAGCATGTGTGAGCGTGTTAGATAGGAGTGAATGGAGACGAATGGTTTTTGGGACATGACGATCTGTTGGAGTGTGAGCAGGGTAACATTTTGTGAAGGGATTCAAGGAAACCAGTTAATTGATTTAGTTGGACTTGAGTCCTGGAAATGTGAAGTACAATGCCTGCACTTTAAAGGAGGGGTCTGGGATAGTGACAGCTGGGAGGGACAATTCTCAGCTGTCGTATCTGAGCTCCTCTGCAAAGACAGTGATTATGTGTGAGTGTGGTGAAAGTGTTAAATGATGATGAAAGTATTTTCTTTTTGGGGATTTTCTTTTTGGGTCACCCTGCCTCGGTGGGAGACGGCCGACTTGTTGAAAAAAAAAAAAAAATTATTATTAATTTTATTATTATTAAAGATATTATTATTATTATTATTATTTCTTTCAACAAACTGGCCATATCCCACTGAAGCAGAGTGGCCCAAAAAGAAAAACAAAAGTTTCTCTTTTTAACTTTAGTAATGAATACAGGAGAAAAGGTTACTAACCCCTTGCTCCCGGCATGTTAAGTCTCCTCTTACGACACGCATGGCTTATTGAGGAAGAATTCTGTTCCACTTCCCCATGGAGATAAGAGGAAATAAACAAGAACAAAAACTAGTAAGAAATAGAAAACCAAGGGGGGTGTGTATATATATGCTTGTACATGCAAGTGTAGTGTGACCTAAGTGTAAGTAGAAGTAGCATGACGTATACCTGAAATTTTGCATGTTTATGAAACAAAAAAAAGATACAGGCTTCCATTTTACATTCACTTAGCATGGTGGCTAGTGCTCTTGCTTTACGCACGGAGGGCCCGGGTTCAATTCCCGGCGGGGCCGAAACATTTCGAAGTGTTTCGTTACACACACACACACACATATATACAACAGGCCTAGTGTCTAATCGACATGTGCCTAGGACAAAATGGTAACTAACGGTAGTACCTCCCTGGACAGTTGCTGTCTACCAACCTACTACACTATTATTATTATTATTATTACTAACACAACTTGTACAGACCACACTCCTCAGCATGCTCACATTAGAATGTTATTCTTTCCTATAATTTCATAATTTATTTTTCACTTTGTGTATCCTACCATGAGTCTTTGGTAAAATAATTAGACTATAAAATACTTCTGAGCAAATGTAAAGCACCCTGCATATGATCCTTTCTTGTCCAAAACACTAGGCAGTGTGACTTCAGATGGAATCCATAAAGAATCCTGCATAACTAGAAAGTGTGTAGGCTAAAGGCTAACCCAAACATAGTATAAAACATCACAAGAGAGAGCAGAAAGGAGAAGGCAGAAAGTAGTGTGTCTTGCCATATCTTACACTTTAAAACCAGTGTTCTTACAAAGCCTGCCTGTTCCCTAGCTAGCAGAAGCAGTAGATGATCTCTGTAAAAAATTTTACTGTACACTTTGCCATTAGCTAATGGAAAGACTAATTACCATGGGAACTGATCACATTTTTTTTATTCTTAGGTGGTGATGAAACGAGTGAAGGTGTATCAGGGGGCATGCCTGATGAGGATGAGTATGTGGAGGCAGCACTTGTGGCAGTGAACAAGGTGTATGAAGTTCACAATGACTCACTTGTGCCTGTTACTGATTCCTGGGGTCAGATGCCAAAAATAGAAATACTTGTATCTGATAAGGTGGGTGTTTTTTTATTTATTCTGATTTCTACTTCAAAAGATTTTATCTAATGATTCAGTATTGTAAAAATAATTTGTGCCCCCTCACTTTTAGATAGATGTGTTCCAGGCCCATAGTTCATAAAGCAAATAATATAACTTGTAAAATGTAAGTATACTTTCAGAGACTTTGCAGTATACATTTGGAGATGTTGCAGATCCCACATTTCTTGAGCTTACCATGTATGATCAGATACAAAAAAAAAAAAATAATGAACTTAGTCCAAAAACAACTGAAGAAAAATACAATCCAAAAATTCACACATAATCCTAAATAGTTAACAAAATATAGGTACAACACCGATTTACCGACAGCAGATCGTCTGGCACCTCTTTTAGTCCAGACAAAATTACAAGACAACTATTTTACCAAATAGTTTACTGGGCATCCATAGATGGTGTTGTGTGAAATGTGTGCTCACTTGGATTGTTTATACTAGTTAGTGTTGGTGATCCTTGAATTTTTTGTTGAGCATATTTTGCTAACAACTTTTGTGATTAGTTCTACAGTTCCAGTAAAATTTTAAAGTTTACCACTTGGTAGTGGTTGTAGTACTGCAACATTCTTTGTAAGTACAGCAATACATAAACCTGTGCTAAAGTTTTTACTCTGATTTCTGTACAGGTACTAGTGTTCGATTTTGGCTCAGAGTTGTATATATGGGCGGGTAAGCGTGCCTGTGGTGATGAACGTAAAGTTGGTCTTGCGTTAGGGCGGGAGTTATGGGAAGAGCCGTACGATTACTCTGAGTGTGACATCAACCCCATCATGCCTATGACCCCAGTATCAAAGGCAAAGATGAAAGGTTAATTCTTTAATGCAATATTTGTTAGTTCCAAACATAAGTTCTTTGAGTATAAAACTGACCTTTTTTTTACTCTTTCAACCTTTTTGTTCATGCTTGACATGAGTAATGAATTACATTACATATATCCTATGATACCTATTGACTGAATATAGTTATGCCATATTTTTATAATCCTAGGTTCTCGACCAGAATGGGGCCTGTGTGCCAAACTTACAGAAAATGTAGAAACTATCCTTTTCAAAGAAAAGTTCATCGACTGGCCTGATCTAGCACAACAGTCGAGAATAAAGGTATGTATATAGTATGAAGAATTATATAATACAGTTGCATAGAATAAGGCACTTGCAACATTTAGGTACCTTTATTGATGAAACATTTATTGCACAAGAACCTTCTTTAATCGAATGTTGGTGAATGTAACATTGGAGACGATGGTAGTAGTAGTTCCTTGATCATTCTGTCATCCTTGTTAAGACATGATCAGTCCCTCAAGTCTCAGGCTTCAGAGACTGACACTGATCACATCAACAACTATTATTACTATTACAATAACTATTACAACATGTATTACTGCAATAACTATTACTACAACTACTGTTACAAAAACTTTTACTATAACTATTACTACAATAACAAGTATTACTAAAATAATAACTATTACTATAACAATATTACTACAACAATATTACTGCAGTTACAACTATTATTGTAATGACTATTACTACGACTGTTACTACTTTTTATTACTAATAACAAAGATACCCAAGTGTTGCACATCTTATTCTTCAACTTAACGGTATTGTATATCATTAATAATGTGATGCAGTAGGCATAAATGTGGCAAAATATATTTCAAACATTCCCATAATGTTAACAGTGGTACCCCGAGTTTCGAACTGCTCCCAACTCGACCAATTATGTAAGGGGTCTGAAACAGACTAATCTAATTTACATTATTCCTTATGGGAACAAATTGGTTCGGTAACAGCACTCGAACAGCCTTCTGGAACGAAGAAAGTTCGAAACTCGGGGTACCACTGTATTGAAGGGTTTGTCTTATCCATACATTAATTTACTTTAATGCTACTGTATTGTATCTTTTGTGCAGAATTACTTTCTCTCTTGAATTTGTACTTCATATTTTAACAATAATTAATTTATAATTTCTTTGTTGTTACCCCAGGAGGTGAAGAAGGACCTTAATCGTCATGTAGCTCCTGTAAGTGAGCTACAGCCTTGTGATGCCAAAGTGTTGCTAGAAGACTTACCACTTGAACCTGACCTGGTGCTGGAAATGAGTCACTTGGGTCGCGGAGTGGAATACTACGATGAGGAGGTGCGCTGGTAGAGATGGCGGCTCATGTAGCAGATTGATTACACACCATTCTGCTTAGTTCTCCTTCTTGTTCTTTGTGTACTCTGCACACCTTTTCATGTATTGACTCTATCAGTGATTTCCTATTTGCAGTTTTTACGGACTTCTCTATGCACACTTTGAAGACCTTCCTGTGCCTTGCTGATTTTGGCTTAGTCTCATGCCCACTGTTGAACAGTGGTTTGTAGTGTCTTCATCAGCTGCTGCTAGTCAGTGGCCATCTGCCTGTAGATAGCAAGAGACGCCTTCCAAACCACCGTGTAGCTGTAGTGTATATGTATGGGCCAACACCATTCTATTTTCTCCATGGTGTATCTTGCTCCTGAGAGCAAGGCTTAACCTGTGCTGACCACACGTGACTCTCCGAGACCCTAGACAACATTCCTAGGTTCCGTGTGTTGATAATGATTGCTCTTCACATATCCTTCCCCGATTTTCCTTCTACAGTCCTCCAACTGGTGACCTGTGCTTGGGTGCCTTGTAGAAATTTGTAGTCCTTTTTTTATTATTTTACCTCTAAGTGTCACTTTTTCTAAAGTTTTATGTGAATTTTGTTTGTGACTCCTCAGTATGCACCTACTCTTATTGTTTGTTTTCTCTAGTCCTATTATTTCTTTATATCCTGTTTACAACTTAATACATATCCAACTTTTAACAGATAAAGCTCATTAATTCTTTTAATCATTAGTTTTTGCTTGTTTACGCAGCACTCACATTGAAGAATATTTTTATTTTTTGGCATACTAATTATTTTTACTGATTATATTAGTTTTTTGTGTGTGTCGTGTGTGTGTGTGTGAGTGTGTATATACTATTCCAAGTGACCTTGAATGTTTGCCCCTGATATCCTGGCTAACCATTCCTTACTCCCCTCCCTATTCCCTACAACACTCACCTGGGTCGCCTCACTCTGCTGCTGGTAACAACGCTGACTGCATCAACAATCCAATGTTGCTAACTTCATGCTGGCAAACAATCTACTATCTTCATATATCAATACCAATGGGCGGAACTTTTAACCTCAACTTTATGGACCTTTAAAAATGTGTGTGAGCTGCTTTCACAACTTCAGGAGCGACGACTCTTGAGCATTTCTACGAATGATTTCAAGGTCTGGCATGTGTCAGAATACGGCAAAGTTTTGATGGATGCAGCATCCCACAATCACCTACATGCTGGTGATACATACGTTGTACGATGGTACTACCTAATCACGGCAACTGGCAGAACTCTCAAGGTTGGTGACTTGCCTATTTATTAGATTAATGAAGATATTTTTAGAGGCTAAATATACTTAATTTTGATTATGTATAGGAAATGACCACAATTAACTGTAATATTAATAATGAGAAATAGTTTTATAGGCTTACACTAAATGATTGCTGCTACTTATATAGGTACTGTACAACAAGTCAGCCACTTCCTGACCACTCTGAGACTGAGGAAATATTTTCAAACATCCCTCAGGTGTCCCTGAGTTCTTGTTTCTTGCCTCTCAAACAAGCTATCCCTGTCTACCATTTCAATTTCCCCTAAGAATTTTGTATGATATGTTGTCCCTCATTCTTCTATCCTCTATGCTTTTAGGTTCTAGATAGCCTCTCCTTGTAACTCAGGAACAAGCCTTGGTGCATACTTCTGCACTTTCTCTAGTTTATTAACATGCCTTTTCAGGTGCAGGTTACATACTGGTGCCGCATACTCCAGGGTAGGTCTAATGTATGTTGTATAAAGGGCCCGGAGTGATTCTTTGTTGAGATTCCTGAAGGCTACTTTTAGATTTGCCAGACAAGTATTGGCTGCAGAGTTTATTTGACTAATGTGATCCCTTGGCATTGTACTGGGCAGTGTGCTCACCCCTAGGTCTTTCTCTCTGAGTGAAGTATGCACCTGTCCCTCTAGTCTTTCCCATTTCCAGTTTTCTTGCTCCTTCCCCCATCTTCATGACCATGCATTTACTGGGGTTGAATTGAAGCAACCACTTATCTGACCACTAATGTAATTTGTCCTGATCCCTTTGGAACCTTTTCTTGTCCTCATTTGTTTTTATTCTCCCTGTTAGTTTTACATCATCAGCAACGAGTATTTATCTAACTCAGGCCCTACCTTTGTGGATAATGACTGATGTAAAAATAAAATAGAATAAAAATCACTACAACACTTGCTTGCACTGTGGAGCAGGATTTTGTAGGAAGAAAGGGATCTGCCTAAGCAAACAGGTGAGAGAGCAGGATTCTTGCAATAGTATATGAAAATTTAATTTCTACAGGTATTGTATTGATTTTCATGTATATTCTTGTGAAAGTAATTTGAAGTATTTATTTTACAGGGTGAACCATCCAAGCATAATGTGACGGGTAGGTCACGAGTGGCTTACTTCTTCTGGCAGGGGCGCGAAAGCTCTGTGTCAGATAAAGGTGTCTCAGCTCTCATGACGGTAGAATTAGATGAAGAACGTGGCCCTCACATTCGTGTGTCTATGGGTATGGAACCACCAGCATTTCTCAATCTGTTTCAAGGTGGACTTGTAATACATCAAGGACGCAGAGATGACGATCATGTACATAAGCCTTGGAAATTATTTGTTGTTCGTGGAGAACTGGAGAATGAAGCGCACTTGATCGAGGTGGAAGTAAGCTCAACACAATTAAGGTCCCGAGGTTGCCTTATCTTAGCCAATATGCAAACAGGTGTTATCCATTTATGGCATGGTGCCAAAGCTCTGAAACACACTCGCAAGGTGATTTATTAAGTATTTGTGTAATATTTTCATTGATATATAATGTAAATGTATGTAAATCTCCTGTATATAAATATATATACAGGTACAACACCAGTTTTTCGGCACCCTTGAATGCTAGGGTGCTTGAATATGTACTGTACGTTTTTACTTGTATAAAATGTGAAAAAGACTTGGCAGTCATGGTAAGCAGAAATCTTAAGCAAAAACTGCAGTTTGAGTTCTTCATTAACAGTGTTGAGGGAATTCAGATTAGGTGGGAGATGACAAAAGTTGTCTCTGGATATTAACTATGGCACAGTAAAGAATGCTAGTATTGCTCGAGGTGCTAAGAAGAGGAATTAGCATTAAAATCACTGCTTTTGAAAAACGAGGAAACTGTGTGGTGAATTTATAATAGTTCCTGATGTTGTATTAGCTATGCCCATTTCTCTCGAAGAAGCACCCTACCCAATTTATATGAAAGAAATAAGTAGTAACTGCATCAAACATACTTCCCTCAAGCTTACTTCGGTAAGGTTATTTAATAAGTTTTTTATTTAGCACCCTTTCGTAATTTTGTCTGGACTAAAAGGTGAGAGATGATCCGTTGCCGAAAAATCGGTGTTGTACCTGTATTATTAATTAAAAAATAGCAATGAAATATTAATAGAACATAAAATGAATACCCAAGTGCTTTCATGCATTTACACATGCATCTTCAGAAGAACTAGTTCCTTGGTAGCACTTAATCATTTCTGATTTGTTAATATGTCATTTGTTTTATGTTTGTGGTCAGGAATTTTTTAGTGATTTATCATATTTTTTTGTATATTGCACAGTATTCAACAAATATTCTGTACTAGCTACTGAAGTATGTTTTTCATGGCAGGTTGGCAGCACATCAGCTCAAAAACTCTCTGAAACCTCAGACATTGAAATGGGGTGGAAGGAAAGTGTCACAAAAAATATCAAAGAACAATACGAGGGAGCTGAAACAAGAGATTTTTGGGAAGGTTTTGGAGGCTCGTCTTTCAAACATAAGCATTTCTCGCTCCTAGATGATGATCATTCTTATGACTGGACTCCACGTGTATGGCATTTAGAAGCCACTCATGACTCGTTCCAAGCCACAGAAGTGATATGTAGTTACCGGACCACTTCCTTGCCCAACCCATTACCTGTCTTGCAGCTAGACTTGTATTCTGTACCTCAGCCAGGTAAGATGTAGTTTAGTGGCATTCAGTAATACTTCATTGACCAAATAATTTTACTATTCAGCACTTGCACATCACTGTAGTAAAACTAAAGGATGCACTCTAAAATTTCAGCATTGATGTGCTTATGTTTTTGGAAGTGTTATATTTAGTTCAGATGCATGCATATGCGCGCGCACACATTTTTCCTGAGGCAGTCACAGTGGTCAATTTTTTTTTTTTTTTTCTGCATTTTTGCTATAGCACTGTTTTTGGTGGATGGTGGTCACCGAGTGTGGGTGTGGCAAGGATGGTGGCCTGATGAGACTTCAGAAGGGGAGGACTTCAGTGCAACTGGTTCTGCTGTGCTGCGCTTCAACTTTGCTCGCCGTGCTGCCTTAGAAACAGCACTCAATTACTGCAAACTTAAGGCTAAAACCCAAGCCAAGGCCTTGGCAGCAAAAAGCTATAAAAAGGTAGGTTGGCATTCAAACTTGCAAATCATTTTATTTTAGTCACCTATGGTAGTATAACCTTCATTTGTGATTTTTTTGTTGAATTCACATAGCAGCACCACCCTGATACATCCCAAAATATTGAAATGCTGTCAAAATGGGTATTTTCCTTACTATTTTGCTCTTTTATTCTTTGTCTTTTAAAATATTGGCATAATCCTTAATCTGTTTTCCATTTGTGTATACATGCTGAAGTGGTCTTATTTTTTCACATGCTTATGAAGTAGGTAATTTCTGTAAGAAAAAATAAACCTTTGTACTTGCTCATTTGTTTAGCAATTACAATGAAGAAAATCTTGAATCTTAACACATTGCAAGGTACAGTCATACCTCGGTTAACGATATTAATCCGTCAGATAGGGCATATCTTTAACCGAAACAATCGTTAACCGAATCAATTTTCTCCATAAGAAATAATGGAAATAAAATTAATCCGTCCAAGACTTTCAAAAGTAGTAAAATAAAATATTTTTTAGAACTTTTTGACATTAAATAATACACAATTTAATGAACAATAAATAAATACATACGTAAATATAGTACAATAACATGTCACTTACATTTATTGAAGAGTTGTTGATGTGTGGAGGAGGGGAAAGGATGGAGTATAGTATGCTAGTGTTTGGAAGGGAATCCCTTCCATTAACAATGCAGGTGGCAAGTTCTTTTCTGGGGTTACTGGCCTTTTCTTTTAATGCCACACTCCCTGCATGCCTGCTACCCCCTGCACTCCCTGCATGCCTGCTACACTCCCTGCATGCCTGCTACACTACCTGCATGCCTGCTACACTCCTGCATGCCTCTACACTCCTGCATGCCTGCTACACTCCCTGCATGCCTGCTAACTACTCCCCTGCATGTCCTGCTACACTCCCTGCATGCCTGCTTACTACTCCCTGCATGCCTGCTACACTCCCTGCATGCCTGCTACACTCCCTGCATGCCTGCTACACTCCCTGCATGCTCTGCTACACTCCCTGCATGCCTGCTCACTCCCTGCATGCCTGCTACACTCCCTGCATGAACCTGCTACACTCCCTGCATGAATGCTACACTCCTGATGAAGCTACACTTTATCACAGGGCTGGCACTAGGAGCTTTCTTTGGACCCATGGTAGCTTATTTAGCAGTTGCAAGCACTAAAAACAGTGGAATAATGACAATATACTGGTATAAATGCGTGGGTGGAGTGGGTGGTGATCGCTCTCACTTGTAAACAATAGCACACTGACGCTCCCTGGAGTGCCGCTCAGCTGGGCGCCACGCGGACACGTCCGGTACAAATGTCGTTACCCGAAGCAAACATCGTTAACCGTTTACGTTATAAATATCGTTACCCGAAACTTTCGTTAACTGACAGCATCGTTAACCGAGGTATGACTGTATATACATGTTGTTTTGCTTATATATTTTAATTTCCTGGTATAAAAATCCATATTTAGTGTAGTATTGGCTAGTAATACTTTGGAAATGAAAGTTTAACTATATAACTTGAGCTTTAGAGGTGTGGAATACAGTGCCTGAACTGAAGGATGGGTGTGGTTATTGTTGCTACTTTATAAGAGCTATGACTACTTGTGCAATATAAAACCAGCTCCCAGAAATCTGGTTAATGTATTGCCCAAATCTGGGTGGGTAATTGAGAGGAAAAAAGTTTGCTAAAAAAAAAAAAAAAAAAAAATGAAAACTATATGCTCCCAGTTAAGTCAGGTGGACCTCCTTGTCTAAAACTCGGCAAAGCCAGATGCCCCTACCTGAGTGAACGATGACAGGCTTTTCCCAAGACAGAGCTGAAGTATTGTGCCCTGACCATTTTCCAAGCTGTATATGATGAGGATAAGGGTCATGGTAATAAAATGGGGGAAAAAATGTCAAGGCATGAAGGCTGGCACAGATGCCAGATGGGTGTGGATGTTGTGGTTCTGGAGGCGGGAAGTTCAAGGCCTTCAGTGAAGGGTGGGTGAGAATGTGGTTTTGGTGTGGAGTACCGTACTGTACTCAGAAGGATGGGTGGGGATGTGATTATGGAGGTGGGCAGTACAGGGCTGCACTTGAAAGATAAGTAGAGGAGGAGATCTAAGAGGTATGGAATGGTTATAGAAGGGTTTTTGTAGGTGGGAAATGATGGGATAAAATGTGGCCAAGAGGGTGGTAAGGGAGAAGTTAGCATATGAGAGGCTTTTACAATATAAAAAAATGATACAAAAGACAGAGCATATGGAGAGGAAAGTTCTTAGGGGCTATGGGCATTTAGGAAGGCTGAAGCAGACTAGGATGGCAAAGGGGGTGTATAAATCTAGGGTGGAGGAAAGGAGGCATAGGAGTCATCCCAGGAAGAATTGGATGGAAAGGGTGATATTCTAAGTGATATAGACTTGAGCCATCTATCAAAAGTATTAGGACAGAATGATTGGAGACCAATGGTTTTTAGGGTTTTGACCTGCTGTTGCAGTGTGAGCAAGGTAACATTCATGAAGGGGTTCAGGGAAACCAGTTAGCTGGAATTAAAGCCTTGAGGTGGGAAGTACAGCGCCTGCAGTCTGAAGGACGGGTGTGAATGTTGCTTTTTGGATGATTTGAAATTGTGATGTCCACACTTGACAAGACAGCTATTGATTAAATGAATGATGAATGAATGTGTCCTTTATTTTTAGGCCAACTTTCCTAGTTGGGAGACATCTGATATGGTAAAAAAAAAAAAATGTTGCAAATCATCTATTTCTGGTATAATATTTTATTCCTTTAGTTCAATTATTTCTTCTTTGATCAGCAGCTATTCATTTTATTCTTGACACGTTTTCACTCATTACTATTATTTCATTATTTAATCTTGCAAAGCCATTCATGTTTAGTTTGTAAAATACCTTCAGGTTGAAGTTGAGGTTGAAGTGGTGAAGCCCCAGCTTGTGGTTGCAGGGATGGAACCATTAGAATTTACCAATACGTTTCCAACCTGGACACCCAGACCAGACGTCACTGCTATCCAAGAGAAGGTGATTTTATAAGTACAGTGGACCCCCGAGTTTCGTAAAAACTTCACTCCTGAAGTCTGCTCAAGTGCCATTACCGAACGAATTTACTCCCTTAAGGAAAAATGTCACGTAGGTTAGTCTATTTCAGACCCCCAAAAATACTTTTCCACAAGCACTTACAATATTATACTTACATAAATGTACGATTTCCAGGGTTTACGAAACTCGGGGTCCACTGTAGATTGATTTACATGCATGTTTTTATTTGAATTCAAGATATATTTCATATTCAGTGAAAGTTTATAGTTTTACTTTGCAGTTGAAATTTGTGCAGTTTTCTTGTTGTTTAAAGTAGCCAGGTTGTGTGTTCTTATCGAGTGTAAATTGTTCAGGAAAAAATATGGAAAAGACAATATTTTAGGGAAATAAAACAGAGAGAGGAAAGGAAGACAATGGTTATAATGAATTTGCATTAACTTTTCCCTTTTTCTCCGTTCTCTTCCTAGTACTTTTTTTATTTTTTTTTTATTGCTACCATATGCCTACCAGTGACTTTTAAAATAGATTAATAAGTTAAACGTATATTGTCAAATAACATATAGGACATTGGTGTATGACAGCCTAAGTTAGATATGATTGTGCACAGTAGCACAGCCAGGATTTCATTCAGTGGTGGCTTCAATATTAGAGGTGAGTTCTTAAACACTCCTCGATGTTCCCCGTGTCCACCTAACACTATGTAAAAACTCAATGCACATAAAAGGCACGAAAATTTGGAATTCATTACCTGTCATTGCCAAAGAAACCCTACCTGTACCCCAATTCAAAACGATGCTAAAAAACCACCTCCTCACCCAAAGATAATTGCTCCATATCAACCATTCCCAGCAAAGTAGAATAATCACTTAACGTAAAACCTGACTTTAAAGTCAATGTAATGTATGAATGATCGATTGAATGAATGAATGTAAAACCTGTTATGAATAATACTTACTTAGCTAATTATTCCCAACACTTATATTATAATGACCACGTAAACTAACTGCAATGCAATTAATTGTTTTAAATTGTTTTAAATTGTTATCTCACTCAATTAGTTGCATTGCTGCAATAAATTGCTACAATTAATTGATATGTTCAACTTGTATTCAAACTTTAAAACTTAGATAAGCAACTTTACTTATTTTATAAATTATCAACCATAACTTTTTATCATTTTATTATTACTATTGCTTTAATTTGTTTAATCTGATTTAATTAATTTTATAATGAAGACAAAAGTACAAAACTATGTTCAAATTTCATAGCTTAAATACTCACCTTTACTCATTATATACTATCTACAATAATTCTTACAATCTAGTTTTAAGTTAATTTTAAGTCTGCCCAAAATGCCCTGCATACTAGGGGCTTTTGGCATGTACACTTCATGTAATCTCAATAACCAAATGTAATTCTTTGTATCATGTCCAAATAAAAATTATTATTATTATTATTATTATTAAAAATGATAAGATGCCAAAAAAATATAAGAAATCATCTTTGAAAAACATATGATTTTCAGTATGTTTGTGATATTTCCTGAACTATTGGACTTTGTGGTCACTGATCAATATAATGGTGAAAAAACAATAAAGTATGCCTCTGGGGTGAATATATCCCCTCCTCCCATGGCTCTGCCAATAATTGTTCATAATATACAGTACGTATATGGAAAAAAACACTTACATAAAGTTCAGGACATTTATTAGAGGAAATACTTCACCATGAGTGGCTTCTTCAGTCCTAACGAAGCCACTTGTGGTAAAACGTTTCCTATAATAAATGTTCTGAACTACATAACATTTCCCCATAAAGCCACATATTTTAGCACACTAACTTCACATAGTCATGTATCACTTAACAACGGAGATACATTCTGAGAAATGTGTCGTTAGATGATTTCATCGTTTGTGAACGTCATTACACAAGTGTCTTTTTCCATATCTTGTTGATATCATAATACCATTTTTCAGAACTAATATATGTTACTGTCAGAGCATAGGAGTGATTAATTTTTGCTAATATGAAAAATTTCACTCTTGAAATGGCCTTGAACAAGTACAGTCTCTCTTCACTTAACGACGGAGTTCCGTTCCTAAGACCATGTCGTTAAACGAATTCGTCGCTAAGTGAGGAGCATACTATAAGGGTAGTGGGTTTGTGTCAACCATCTTTGATATTGTTTTAATGTCACCTTTGCACCATTTATAACATTACTGTATAAACATTTAAAAATATACCAGAAGTGTACTGTATATTGAAATAAACAGAATAAAGGAAATCAGCTCTAATATACATTATTTAGGTATAAATACTGGTCTGAGGCGTCGGTAAACGAGTAGGTCGCTAAGTGAGGAGAGGCTGTACTGTATATGTGATAAAAACTATAATGTGTTGTGAGCCTACATGTACTAATTTTTTTTAGGAGCAGGTATGCATGTCCATGCTTAATCACTTCAGAGGTTGCTATTCTGTTGATGAAATGCCTAGTAGTGTACAAATAATAAATCCAAGCACACCATAGATAAAATATACATCCCAACAAAAATCTCACTGGTAAGGTATGTTGATCATGTTCCTTTATTGCAAAGGCACTGCCATAAGAGAGAAATGGGAGATTATATCTGACATCTGTCACGTAACAATTCTCCTTCTTTCAACGCACCGGCCGTATCCCACTGAAGCAGGTTGTCCCAAAAAGAAAAACGAAAGTTTCTCTATAAATTTAGTAATGTATACAGGAGAAGGGGTTACTAGCCTCTTGCTCCCGGCATTTTAGTTACCTCTTACGACACGCTTGGCTTACGGAGGAAGAATTCTGTTCTACTTCCTCATGGAGATAAGAGGAAATAAACAAGAACTAGTAAGAAAAGAGTAGAAAGCCCAGAGGGGTGTGTGTATATATATGCTTGTACATGCATGTGTAGTGTGACCTAAGTGTAAGTAGAAGTAACAAGACGTACCTAAAATCTTGCATGTTTATGAGACAGAAAAAAAAGACACCAGCAATCCTACCATCATGTAAAACAATTACAGGCTTTCATTTTACACTCAACTTGGCAGGACGGTAGTATCTCCCTGGGCGGTTGCTGTCAACCAACCTACTACGTAGGCATATGACAATTTTCATGTTTAAAAACCTGCATTATGAAAGTTTTTGGTACACACATGGTATACTACATAAACCTTGAACATCCAAATGTACTAACACTATTCCTGGGGTATTTAAAATTTGGACTGACTAATAAAGGAAATGGAACTTGCCAGTATGACCATTCAAAGAAATGTCGTAATCTCCTAAATAAAAGCACATCTTCCAAGACCTGCAAAAAGTACTTTCAACCAAAAGTGTTCAGTTTGGTAAATGAGAAACAGTGCTATGACGAACTGTCGTGCACTTCACATGAAGGGAATGAGGTGAATTGAACATGAATGTCATAGTGAACATGAAAATTACGACCATACAGACAGAATTTTATTTAGTGCCTAGAAGCAAAAAAGAATGTCTTGAAATGACTCACGAAATCGTAATGACACGATTGCAAACAAACCATACCACGGGTGGGGTTCGAACCCGCGGTCACAGAGTCTCAAAACACCTTCCTATGGTGTAGAAAATACCTAGTTGGATAAGAAATCTTATTGAAGCTACATGGCCGGTAATGGACTTAGCGACCGATGAGTCTGGAGTTTGAGAGCTGCCTAGTGCACACGTCTGGAGTTTGAGACCTGTACCCAACCACCGTGGTATGGTATGTCTTGAAATGATAAGAATGTATCACCACCTTAGTCATGATGGACTGGAAAAAACCCATTGGCTGGCTCATCAGAACTGCAGATATTAATGACCAATAAAAAAGCCTCCATCACAACAAATAATAAAACATTATTCAGGACTAAACAAAATACTGTTTATTAGTGGACTCTTCACCAGTTCAAGTACAATGTTTGCAGCCTTTACAGAGTGAAATATGGATACACCGATACAATCAATCTAGGTAGTAGGTTGGTAGACAGCAACCGCCCAGGGAGGTACTACCGTCCTGCCAAGTGAGTGTAAAACGATAGCCTGTAATTGTTTTACATGATGGTAGGATTGCTGGTGTCTTCTGTCTGTCTCATAAACATGCAAGATTTCAGGTGTCTTGTTACTTCTACTTACACTAGGTCACACTACACATTCATGTACAAGCATATACATGGTACCGACTTACGATATTTCATTCAGAATGCTGTTCAAGTGCCATTACAAGAATTTATCTCCATAAGAAATGATGTAAAATAGACTAGTCCTTTTAGACACCCAAAATTACATACAAAAGCATTTAAAATCAACTACATAAAGGGTGTGTTTGGGGACCATCGTAAGTCGGTACCACTGTATATATATATATACACACACACCCTTCTAGGTTTTCTTCTATTTTCTTACTAGTTCTTGTTCTTATTTCCTCTTGTCTCCATGGGGAAGTGGAACAGAATTCTTCCTCCGTAAGCCATGCGTGTTGTAAGAGGCGACTAAAATGCCGGGAGCAAGGGGCTAGTAACCCCTTCTCCTGTATATATTACTAAATGTAAAAGGAGAAACTTTCGTTTTTCCTTGTGGGCCACCCCGCTTCGGTGGGAAACGACTGATGTGTTGAAAGAAAGATACAATCTACATAGATGCAACCAAAAAAACAGGCAACAAGGAGGGGGTTGGTGTGTAAGTTCATTTGCATTGAGTTGTTTATCCCACCAATTATGTAGTCTGAGTTTTGGCAATAAAAACTAAAAATCAGAATCTAGTTATTGTACTTGTATTAAACCACCAGTTGCTACAATTTCCTATTGGTTTTAAACAACCCAACTACTGAAAATTAAATACTCTCTTGAAAATCTCTCAAACCCAGCCTTGAATACCTTGTTACTTGATGAATTCAATTTAAGAACTCAAAAATGGAAGTACAGCCTCTCCTCACTTAGCGATTTACTCGTTTACTAACGACTCGGACTTACAACGGGCTCTCTGACCAGTATACACACCTAAATAATGTATATTAGAGTTGATTTCCTCTATTCTGTTTATTACAATATGTATACAGTACTGTATAAACATTTAAAAATATACCAGAAATGTTATAAATGGTGTAAAGGTGACATTAAAACAATATCAAAGATCATTGACACAAACCCACTACCATTATAGTATGCTCCTTACTTAGCGACGAATTTGTTTATCGACGCAGTCTTAGGAACAGAACTCTGTTGTTAAGTGAGGAGAGGCTGCAATGTATATAGCAGAAATGGTAAGTGGAGAAAATCCCAGGAGCCTATTCAAATAGTTACTCATGATCAGACTGTTAAGACCAGTATAAATGCCTTCAGCTAGCATATAGTGGAACCAACCAGACTAAAAAATACCCTTGACCTTATATTGATAAATAATGAGGCTTTGGCATAGGACATCATAATGTCAAAAACATCAAACTCAGACTGTACCCTAATTTATATTCAGACCTGTGTACACACTGGTCTTGAAAAGCAAAACAGTCATGTGGATGTATTTAACAAATTCATCTTTAACAAAAAAAAAAAAAATAATGGGATCAAATAAATCATGACCTTACTGGAATATGTTAGAAGATATATTAATATGGACTTGTATCAGTACAGTATCTAAAGGATGAGTTCAATGGCCCTGGAAGTAAGTTCCAAACACTATTTTTTTTTTTTTATGAAAGAAGAGAATATGCAAGTTAGAAGCACTCTAAATGAAATTGAAAGAAATTTAAAATAAATTCTCAAGCAAAATCCACGGCAAAAGCCCACACCTAGTATCAGGCCCTTGCCTAAAGGAGATGGAACTTACACTAACAACAAAAAAATGAGTGAAATACTGGTCACTGTATGACTTTGTGTTCAGAGAGTCATTAGTCAGTTTAAAGATTGATAATCCAAAGGAGTTTTTTCTGGACTAGACTCAAAACTTTGCCAACATCTCGTAATTTCTGACATAACCCTTACCTCACCCAACTCCAAACTCATTGATAGCATGTCCGTGCAAATTGCCCTAAGTCTAGACTTGTGATATTTCATATTCATCAATAAGTGCAAAAAACTGCCATCTCATACCTTAAATATTCTATGGAGGAAAAGCCTGGACACGGGAGTCATCCCACAGTCATTAAAAACCACTTACAGTGGACCCTCGCTATTCGAACACTCCAAAACTCGCCCTTTTATGTAAGTTTATTATTTTAAGTGCTTTTATAAGTGTATTTTTGGGGTCTGAAATGGGCTCATCTAATTTACATCATTCCTTATGGAAATAAATTCGTTTGGTAACAGCACTTGAACAGCATTCTGGAATGAGGGTGAGTTTTGGAGTGTTCGAATAGCGAGGGTCCACTGTATATAGGCTGATAGCACAAACATTACAGTGATGATGATGATGGTAATAATAAAAATAATAATGAGTCCTCTCATGCATATCTTACTCTTCTCATTTCATTTCCACCTTTCATTCTTCTCTCTGCTCTTATCCCTATCCTCATCTCCTTGTGTTCCCATTTTACCTTTTCCCTCCATTGTCCTTCTCCATATCACTCAACTTTACACTGCAACATAGAATGCACAAATAAACAAGCTAGTCCAGGATATTTAAGCATGTCCATGATTAGTATTTCATGATAAAAGGTTTTGGTAGAAATATTCAAATGACAGAACCTAAATTGTGACATATCTGCACTTGAGGTGATGCACGAGACACAAAGGATAACTCAGACACCAAAGAGTACCATGTCTTAAATTTAATTATACTGAGTAAAGTTAAGCAAGCAAAATTCTGCATGTATAAAAATATTTTCAACTATAATTTATTTTTTGAGCTTTCTTGTACTGACATTGTTTCTAACAGCACTTTAAGATCATACAATTAAGATTTTTGTAAGTTATTTTTGTTAGATTAGTTTTATTCCTTTAATTAAATAATGTAGTTTTACAAGAGATCCTACCAGTAGTTGGAAGGAACCTTAAACATATGATTAGAGGGACAGTGTAATAGGCCTACTGGCTTCATGGTAGGCAGGTCCTACTTGAACCCAATCATTCCAACTCAGTTGTACAGCAGCTGTCATGAGCAGTCACCAATAGCCTAACTGAACTGTGATCAGCAATCGGAGAAGAAAGACTCCACTTCTTATGTTGAATGATTCACATGGGTTTAATGTTTCATGAAAAACAATACACTGAACAGTACAGTATTTGTCTTAGCTATTTTGAAAGCTACCCAAAATTTTCACAAGGGCATGTGAAGAAAATGAGTACTACAGTAAATGAAATTAATATTACAAGGGATAAATAAACAGAGCACAGCATTCTATAACATATATAAAAAATGGATTCAAACATTTTATTCCAAAATAGGGAAAAAATGAAACAAAGAATTGTTTAATGGAAGGTGCTGGAGAGACTAACAAAAAAAGGAAAGGACTTTTAACTAATATAGGAAGTAGAGGTGGGCCCCGCTTATACAGCAGGTTAGATTCCAGGCTACTGCTGTAAAGTGAAACATAGCATTTTTCACTTTCAAATGCATATAAAAGCCTAATAATGTGTGTACACTATTAGTGAGCAATGGAGCTAAGCCTAAAAAATGCATATACAGTACACACATTATTTACCTTAAAATATTTTTGTCCTTAGCTTATAGTGAGTGGTGAATATATTCATTGTACGAAGTCTGGATAAGTAAATAATGGGTATAATTGAAAATTGCTGCATTAGCGAAATGCTGTAGTGGGGACTGCGTGTATATTATCTCAGAAACTTACTAAAGATTTATACAAGCAGAAATTATTATGTAAATATAAGAAGGAAAGAAACATTGAAAAAGAAATAGAGATAGAGAGTAGTCTATATATCCTATTAGGAGTATACAAGTACAGTGGTACCTCGAGTTACGATATTGTTTCGTTCGAGAATGCTGTTCAAGTGCCATTACCAAACGAATTTATCCCCATAAGGAATAATGTAAAATAGACTAGTCCTTTTACACCCCCAAAAATATACTTACAAAAGCATTTAAAAAAATAAACTTACATAAAAGGGCGATTTTGGGGACCATCGTAACTCGTGGTACCACTGTATGATGAGAGCACATTCTAGGTTCCTTACTGGCAGTGTAGGAAGAGCACATTCTAGTTTTCTAACCTTGTTTTCCTCTGTTGAAAGCTTTATCACAAGTCTCTCCATTTCAGTGGAAAAAATTGTATACAGCAAAACATTGTCCCAATGAAAGCTTACTCTGAAACCTTTATTCTTGTTGGCATTTATGCTGTTAGGATCCAAGATTTGACTTTTCTAGAAATTTAAGTTTATTTTTAGATAACTTTGGTATAGTCCAAAGGTGTCATATACAGTGGACCCCCGAGTTTCAGATATAATTCGTTCCAGAAGGCTGTTCAAGTGCCATTACCGAACAAATTTGCTCCCTTAAGGAATAATGTAAAGTAGGTTAGTCCATTTCAGACACCCAAATATACACTTACAAAAACACTTATATAATTGTTTGAGTTTTGAGGCGATTGAAACTCGGGGGTCCACTGTATATACATTCTTCCGATTTTTTATCTTCACATTTCTTTGAATTCTTTTTATTTTCTTCCTCTGTATCTCATCCCTAACTTTAAATCACTTCCCTTTTCTTTTCTTCTCCTTTTCATCCATTCTTTTTTCTTTAAATTTTTGTTTTGGTTGATAGGCCTTTTTTTTTTAGTATTTTGTTAATAAATTTATATATTTTTATTACATTGTGACAATTTTACATGACCAGAATAAGGTAACATTTTTGTAAAAAAACTTCAAAGTTTTGCTATATAGTATTATTATAATTTTGTTTTGAGTGAATATACCATGATTTGAGTACACTATAATAAAGTGTATTGTAACATGAAGCAACTGTATCATCACCTACAAAGCAAGCCTGGCTGTGGAGAGAGAATCCGTATGGGGGAGTAGAAGATATGCCGCTGCTCTCCTGTAAGGATACTCTTACTACAGTCGAGGAAAATCATCATGATCAACTAGAACTGTTCAATAATAGGCACCTTGCAAGTTGAATGGAGCAGAATGGATGTCTGCAGATTTTGTTTTTTGGGGGACATTTCATGAAACATTTTTATTTAATTTTATTATCCTCTTACAATTTTTTTTTATTATTGTTTAGCATTACTAGAATTGCATGACAAGAAATATATTGTGTGTTCAAGAATTACTTTGCTACATAGAGGCTAGGATAAAAAGTGACAGTAGACCCTTGAATAACATGAAAGTGTTAAGCAAATTGAAGAAAAAGGGGATTAATATGGTTATGCACTTGGGATCTCAAAAAACAGAAACCAACATTTAATGTACAGTGTACATGTATTTTCTTTCTTTTTGGGTAACCCTGCCTTGGTGGGAGACGGCCGACGTGTTAAAAAAAAAAAACTTGGGACCTCAAAAAATGCAAACCAGCATTTAATTTTTTTTATTTTAAATATTGAAGATTTTGATGCCTTACATTGTAGATGTAGTTCTAGAACCCAAATCCTAATTAAAGCTTAGTTATTAAATAAACTTAAGACCTTGGGAAAGTTGGTGTTTGACACGACATATTGTATTCTTCCAGATAAAATGGTCATGGCATTCCATCCGTAGAAAACAGAAAAGGTTAATATGTTGCTAGTGACTGTTATAAATTTAACACAGGATCTTGTCAGTATAAAATAATAAAAAAGTAAAGAATTTTTATCCTACCTTAACCCTTTCAGGGTCCAAGGCCATTTTTGGAAGGGGTGTGCCAGAATTTAAAAAAAATTCTATTTTTCATGAAATGGTAGAGAATCTTTTCTGAAGGTAATAAAACAAAGTACGAAATTTGATTGAAAATTGAAAATTATGCTCGCAAATTTGATGCTCAGGATATTCGCATCGGTAATTTTGCCAACTTTGACTCCTATTTTAGGCCAATTACATTATTCCAGTCGACCAAATAATTTGCTATTTCACTAGTATTACTGTACTTCAATTCTATCGATTGAGCACAAGAAATCGCCAAGTCAACTGTTTCAACTGCAAAATAAAGTGATTGGAAATTGGTAATTTAGCCAATTTAACTCAAAGTTCAAAATATTCCAATTTCAAAATAGGGTGCAGAATAAACAATGCGGGCATTCCTGTCACTAAACTAACATTTCCTCTGTTCGTTAGATACGTTTTCAGTCTTTACAAATGAATTCCATTTTGATTTTTTATTCACATAATGAATTTTTATTCAAACCAAAAAATGGAAGATTTATTGTTATGCAATATTGTAATAATTGTACAAATAATATCACCACATTTGTGGACGTATATTAGACCCACCAGCTGGCGCGTATTAGACGTGTGAGGTCATTTGTTTACTCTTGAACATTGGCAAAAATTTAACATTTCTGCTAATTTGAGCTCAGTTTCAAGCCATTTCCAATACTAAAACCAATCAAAATCATCTCTATATCTGTAATATATCTTCTATTCTATCAAATGAGATCCAGAAATCGCAAATACAACTATAAAAAGTACATGAAAAAACACTGCAAAGTCGCTGTTTTAATCGAAAAATTAGTTTTTTTTTTTCTCTCATTATGCACTGTGTGCTGTAGAATTTCTTTTATGTGGTGCACACTTACCACATAGATGTATTCTCTCATATCCAGGCCCAAATTTAAAGCTCACAGCTTATCTGAGTGAGCTGAGCTCATGACGTAGAACTACGGTTTGGACCCTGAACTCAAAGCCGTAGAACTACAGCACGAACCCTGAAAGGGTTAAACTCTGTTTCTCTTGCTTGTAAAGGTAGATGTGTTTGGAGATGTTTACATATCTCAGTTGAATAGTCGATGGCTGCATGTCATCTCTTTTATTAGCACACATTTCACTATAGTTTTCTTGTTTATACCCCACAAGGGAGGTTCCTTGATGCTGGTGAGGGGCTCTTGATCTGAGGAATTGGATCTGTGCTCCAGTTCCCTGAATTAAGCCTGAATACCTTCCACATCCCCCCCACAGGCACTGCATAATCCTACAGGTTTAGCGCTCCCCCTTGATTATAATAATAATTTCTTGTTTATAATGGCAAGGAGGGAATTTATCCTACCTTAAGTTTCTTATTTTCTTTTTTGTTGACAAAGAAGTGTTTGGAGATTAGTTAAATGACTACTGAGTGGTAGATGGCTGTGTCATCTGTTTATCAACTGATGGCTGTGGGTCAGTCTGTTAGAAGTTGAGGGCCACTACAGCATATGCCATATTCATCCAAAGTCAGCAGCTGGCTTTTCCCATGCCCCATAAATCTCAAAGTAGAAGAGTTTTCATGCCTTAGGGACCTTTTTAAAAATTTTACAGCATGCCAATCAGGTTTGCTGTATTGTCTCAACAGTGTTATCATAAAAAGTTAGTTTGAATGTGTTTTATTTGAGGGTCTACTGTATTTTATGGCCCCATTTAAAAGTACAGTAACAATTACTATTTTACAATTTCATGGTTGCAAACTAAGATCAGAAAATTAGTAATTTTTGGCTAAAATGGGAGATGGTAATTTATTAAATTTATTAATGAACTGCTATGAGGTTAGAGCTTGTTTTTAATATAATAATTATGAGCAGGCTGTTTACTTATCAGGATATGTACATGTTTTATAGCAGGATACCTTTTGAGTTACGTATATAGTATCATAAGGAATCACTATACCCATAGGGAATCATACACTACCTGGTGCATGGGAGGGAATCAGACTTGATCCAAGAGGAAGGTCTAATTTCTTGGAACAAGAACCCATCACTAGCATTAGGACACCTCTTTGAGGAGGTCCACATAATAGGGTATCTCCTGTTATGTGGATAGATTCTTGTGTTTACTAGTAGGATACCTCATGTTATATAGCAAGATGCCTTGTCATATAGGTTATTTTGCACTATCTCCCATGCCTCAACACTTAAGGGGTTATTTTGGTTTAAAGTTTCTAAATTAGTTCCATTCTTTTTAGGTGTAAATTTAAATATCTCCCTTGCCTGTATGCCAGATAGTATAGTTATGGGATTTTAGGCATTCCCAGTACTCAAGTAGCATTGTTTGAACCGTGCGAGTTTTGGTAATCCCACACCTCCTCCTAATTTCCAAACTACAATTTATCTGCATTATATTCACACCACACATTGCCCTCAGACACGACATCTACATTGCCTCCAGCCTTCTCCTTGTTGCAGCATTCATCACCCATGTTTCACACCCATATAAGAGTGTTGGTATAACGATACTCTCATACATTCCCCTCTTTGCTTCCATGGACAGTTTTTTGTCTCCACAGACTCCTCTGTACACCACTTATCTTTTTCCCCTCGTCAATTCTATGATTCACCTCATCTTTCATAGACTCATCCGCTGACATATCCACTCCTAAATATCTGAATACATTCACCTCCTCCATACTCTTTCCCTCCAGCCTGATATCCAATCTTTCATTACCTAATACAGTGGTACCTCGAGTTACGATGGTCCCCAAAATCGCCCTTTTATGTAAGTTTATTTTTTAAATGCTTTTGTAAGTATATTTTTGGGGGTGTAAAAGGACTAGTCTATTTTACATTATTCCTTATGGGGATAAATTCGTTTGGTAATGGCACTTGAACAGAATTCTCAAACGAAAAAATATCGTAACTCGAGGTACCACTGTATTTTTGTTATCCTCATCACCTTACTCTTTCCAATATTCACATTTTCTTCTTTTACATACCCTACCAACTCATCCACCAACCTCTGCAACTTCTCTTCAGAATCTCCCAAAAGCACAGTGTCATCAGCAAAGAGCATCTGTGACAACTCCCACTTTGTGATAGATTCTTTATCTTTTAACCCCAAACCTCCTGCCAAAACCCAAGCATTCACTTCTCTTACAACCCCATTTATAAATATATTGAACAACCATGGTGACATCACTCATCCTTGTCTACTTTAACTGGGAAATAATCTCCCTCTCTCCTACATAATCTAACCTAAGCCTCACTATCCCCATAAAAACTTATCACTGCTTTTAGTAACCTACCTCCTATTCCATACATTTGCAACATCTTCCACATTGCCCCCCTGTCCACCCTGTCATATGCCTTTTCCAAATCCATGCCACAAAAACCTATATGTTTCACTGTAAACACTTGGTCTACATGTCAGATACCCTCTACCCTTCCTAAAGCCTCTTTGTTTAGCTGCTATCTTACTCTCCATCTTACTCTTAATTCTTTCAATAAAAAAACTATCATACACTTTACGAGGTATACTCAACAGACTACTACTTTCAACAAACCGGCCGTATCCCAAAGAGGCAGGGTGGCCCCAGAAGAAAAACAAAAGTTTCTCTTTTTAACTTTAGTAATGCATACAGGAGAAGGGGTTACTAGCCTCTTGCTCCCGGCATTTTAGTCTCCTCTTACGTCACGCACGGCTTATGGAGGAAGAATTCTGTTCCACTTTCCCACAGAGATAAGAGGAAATAAACAAACAAGAACTAGTAAGCAAATAGAAGAAAACCCAAAGGGGTGGGTATATATATGCTTGTACTTGCATGTGTAGTGTGACCTAAGTGTAAGTAGAAGTAGCGAGATGTACCTGAAATCTTGCATGTTTGAGACAGAAAAAAGACACCAGCAATCCTACCATCCTGTAAAATAATTACAGGCTTTCGTTTTACACTCACTTGGCAGGACGGTAGTACCTCCCTGGGTGGTTGCTGTCTACCAACCTACTACCTAGAACTCAACAGACTTATTTCCCTATAATTTTTGCATTCTCTTTTGTCCCCTTTGCCTTTACACAAAGGAACTATGCATGCTCTCTGCCAATCCCTAGGTACATTACCCTCTTCTATACATTTATTAAATAAAAGCACCAACCACTTCAAAACTGTATATCCCCACCTGCTTTTAACATTTCTATCTTTATCCCATCAATCCCAGCTGCTTTACCTCCTTTCATTCTACCCACTGCCTCACGAACTTTCCCCACACTCACAACTCACTCCTCCTCACTCCTACAAGATGTTATTCCTCCTTGCCCTGTACACGATATACACGAAATCACAGCTTTCCTATCTCCATCCACATTTAACAATTCCTCAAAATATTCCCTCCATCTTCCTGATATCTCTAACTCTCCATTTAATAACTCTCCTCTCTTATTTTTAACAATCGAGTCAATTTGTTCCCTAGGCTTCCTCAATTTATTAATCTCATTCCAAAACTTTTTCTTATTTTCAACAAAATTTGTTGATAACATCTCACCCACTCTCTCATTTGCTCCCTTTTTACATTGCTTCACCACTCTCTTAACCTCTCTTTTCCTCTCCATATACTCCTACCTCCTTGCATCACTTCTACTTTGTAAAAACCTCTCATATGCTAACTTTTTCTCTTGCAACTCTCTTTACATTCCACTAATCGCTCTTCTTCCCACTTTCCTGTAACCACAAACTTCTGCTGAACACACTAACACTACTACATTCTTAACCCTTTCAGGGTCCGTGCCGTAGTTCTACAGCTTTGAGTTGAGGGTCCAAACCGTAGTTCTACGCCATGAGCTCAGCTCACTCAGATAAGCTGTGAGCGGTAAATTTGGGCCTAGATATGAGAGAATATATCTATGTGGTAAGTGTGCACCACATAAAAGAAATCCTGCAGCACATAGTGCATAATGAGAGAAAAAAAACTGAGACCGTAATTTTCGATTAAAACAGCGACTTTGCAGTGTTTTTTCGTATGATTTTTGTAGTTGTATTTGCGATTTCTTGGTCTCATTTGATAGAATGGAAGATATATTACAGAAATAGAGATGATTTTGATTGATTTTAGTACATACTGGAAATGGCTTGAAACCGAGCTCAAAGCAGAAATGTTAAAATTTTGCCGATGTTCAAGAGTAAACAAATGACCTCACATGTCTAATACGCTCCAGCTGGTGGGTCTAATATACATTCACAAATGTGTTGATACTATTTATACAATTATTACAATATTGCATAACAGTAAATCTTCCATTTTTTTGTTTGAATAAAAATTCATTATGTGAATAAAAAATAAAAATGGAATTCATTTGTAAAGACTGAAAACATAACTAATGAACAGAGAAAATGTTAGTTTAGTGCCAGGAATGCCTGCATTGTTTATTCCTCACCCTTTTTGAAATTGGAATATTTTGAACTTTGTGTTAAATTGGCTAAATTACCAGTTTCCGATCACTTTATTTTTTAGTTGAAACAGTTGACTGGGCGATTTCTTGTGCTCAATCGATAGAATAGAAGTAATACTAGTGAAATAGCAAAGAATTTGGTCGACTGGAATAATGTAATTGACCTAAAATATGGGAGTCAAAGTTTGCAAAATCGCCGATGCGTAAATATCGCTGATACATCAAAATTCGCGAGAGCATAATTTCGTTAATTTTCCATCAAATTTCGTACTTTTTGTTTTATTGCTTTCAGAAAAAGATTCTCTACCATTTCATAAGAAAAAATATCAATTTTGTTTTTTTTTAAATTCTTGGACCCTGGTGCACACTTTGAAATTTGGCTTGTGGACCCTGAAAGGTTAAACCTACCCCATACATCTTCAACCCCATTGCCTATACTCTCACTAGCCCATCTATCTTCCAATAGTTGTTTATATCTTACCCTAACTACCTCCTCCTTTAGCTTGTAAACCTTCACCTCTCTCTTACCTGCTGCTGCCATTTTCCTTGTATCCCATCTACCTTTTACTCTCACTGTAGCTACAACTAAAAAGTGATCTGATATATCTGTGGCCCCTCTATAATCATGTACATCTTGAAGTCTACCCAACAGTCTTAAATGATTATTATATTACTTTTATAAAAAAGAAGCATTAAACATACGTATATGGGTTTGATAATTAAGGGGTATTAACTAACATGAGTTCAGTATAATACATCAGGAAGCTTGCAACTTAGCTCACATTGGAGTTACTTAAATTATATCATTGTGGCAAGAACTTTGGGTAACTTTAAATATAGGTTGGACAGGTACATGAGTGGATGAGTTGGACTTGCCTAGCATTGGCCAGTAGGCTTGCTACAGTGTTCCTTCACTCTTGCATACTAATAACTGTTTTCCATAACCTATAGAAGAGGTCCTTGTTTTTAGGACAGACAGTTGTTCATAGTTATATATTCTTGTTTTTTTCTGCTGTTTTTAATAGTCAGTTTTGATAATATATCTTTCAATTTCAGAAGCAATGATTGATTTTCACAAAAATTTTCTAACCTAATTAAGGGCATGTAATTTTTAAAAATATTGTATAAACCATATTAATTGTAAGTTATTAGAATGTGTAAATCCTGTCTACAAATCCTTACAATAAAATTCAGATAAATTGAACAGATTAAGTTAACCCTTTGGGGGTCGGTGCCGTACTAGTACGTTTTACGAGCAGGGGTTGGTGCCGTACTAGTATGCCCAAATTCTAGCGGCCTCAATTTAAGCAGAAAACGTCTGGTAGGCACACATATGAAAGAATGGGTCTGTGTGGTCAGTGTGCGCAGTATAAAAAAAATCCTGCAGTACACACTGCATAATTTGAGAAAAAAAACTGACCGTTTTTTTCGATTAAAACAGCGACTTTGCAGTCGATTTTCGTATGGTTTGTATTGATGTATTCTCGTTTTCTTGGTCTCATTTGATAGAATGGAAGATATATTACAGAAATAGAGATGATTTGGATTGGTATGACAATGACAAGTACCTTGAAATTGAGCTCAAAGTAGCGAAAATGTTCGATTTTGACGATGTTCAAGAGTAAACAAATCACACCATGCCTCCAATACACATCAACTGGCGAGTCTTATATTCATGCACAAGTGCTCTGATATTATTTATACCATTTTTACAATGATGCAGTTGTATACATAACAGTAAATCTTCTATTTTTTGTGAGAATAAAAATTCAAAATGAATAGCAAAAGTAATGGAATAGGGGCCTGGAGACGTGACTAATGAACAGAGAACATGTTATTTTAGTGCCAGGAATGTCTGCCTTGTTTACTCTGGACCCTATTTTGAAATTGGCACGTTTGAAATTTGTGTGAAATTGGAAAATTGCCATTTTCTGACCACTATTTTGGGTAGATGAAATTGGTAAATAGGTTTCTTGTACTCAATCGATAGAAGAAATGGAGTTCTAGCGAAATAGCTATAATTTTAGGAGACTGAAACAGTGGAATTTGTCGAAAAGAGGGCTCAAAGTGGGCAAAATCGCCGATGCGTAAGTGTCATGACTACCGCTAACTTCCGAAAGCATAATTCCGTTAGTTTTCGATCAAATTTCATAATTTTGGTGGCGTTATGATCGGAAAAGATTCTCTATCATTTCATAAGAAAATTAATATTTTTTTTCCAAAAAATTTTCGACCCCAGGAACACTTTCCTGAGAAGGCCTGTCGACCCCCAAAGGGTTAAGGGTGATATTATTATTGCATTCATGGAGGGTAAGGGCCAGTGGAATGGGGAAGAGGTTCAGGCCAAAGAAATGGAGGACTGGCACAATTCCTTGAATCAGGAGCTCCTAACTGGCATAAAGGCACCAAGCTAGAAGGGTTGCATCCAATAAATCACAGAATCTGCTTTGAAGGAGGTAGAAAGTAATAAAAGGCAAAAGGAAGAATAGATTGTGATAAAATATTACAAGCAACTGAGAGAGAAAGAGAGAGCTAGAAGTTGTCAAGGTCAAGAAATCACATGGAAAAATCAGGAAAATGAAATCTTTAGAAACCAATATGCTTTGGTGGCAAATTTTCAATTGCTCTTCAGATATGATTAGGAACAAAGAAAATGTTGTTCATAACCATATGTCCTTCCCAGCCCTTGGATCAAACTTGATTGCCTCCCATTCCCCAAGTTGTGTTTAACCCCTATAGGATTTGTGCTTCTAAATATTTTTTTTAAGACTGGTCATTTCCCATGAAGGTAGGGTGACCTCCCCCCCTCAAAAAAAAAAAAAATTATCATCACTATCATTGTCTTGCCAGAGGTTTGCCAACATTACAACTCGGATGCCCCTCCAAACTGCAATATCCCCACCCCCTCCTTTGGAATGCAGGCACTGTACTTCCCACTTCTAGGACTCCAGTCTGGCTGTCTGGTTTCCTTGAACCCCTTAATAAACATTACCTTTCTCACACACCAACAGTACATTGTCATAAAAACCACTTGCCTCCACACTCTTTATCTAACACTCGCTGACGCCTACTGGATGTCCAAGCCTCTCGCATATAAACCCTCTTTTTACCTCCTCCCTATAACCTTTCCTGGGACAACCCCTATCCCTCCACTACAGATTTATACACCCTGCAAGTCATCCTATTTTGCTCCATTCTCTCTAACTTCCAAACCACCTCAATCTCTCGCATCCTCCTAATCTCCAAACTACATACTCTGTCTAATAATCACACTACACATTGCCCTCAGCCTTCTCCTTGTTGCAACATTTAAAACACATGCTTAACACCCATATATGAGTGTTGGTACCACTATACTCTGGTACATTTTCCTTTGCCCCCATGGATAAGGTTGTGTGTCTTCACAGATGCCTGGGACACTTTTTACCAACTGCAGCATGGCCATAAACCCTCAGAACCTGGAATCTTTTTGGGGCAACCACTTGGTGCTTGAACCTGGTAGTAGTGTTCTTCCCTCTCACCCACTCTGAAATCTCTGATCCCCTTATTATCTTGACCATGGAACTGGCTTCACCCATGATGCAATGACAAATCATTGATCATACATGTGCCAAAGGGCAATCCAAAAAGACAATGACAGACAAGTGATGATACTGATATGGCACAGGACCTTCCTCTTCCCTCTTCTCCCCCTCTTCCCCATGATCATACACTAGGAGAAACATCCCAAAACCTTTTCAAATACAATAATGAACAAGTTTTATTTATTTCTGCAAATAATTCATCTGATGCATACCTGAATGACCACATACTTGCACAAGAACTCGCAACCCATGTAGGCCAAAACATCTTGCACCTTCTAAAAATTGGGATGTACATCATCAGTTACTGTTGCTGACCAATCTGATAATGTCTCTCCACACCCTTGACATACAAAAGTGCCTTGGCACTTCTTGAAACTATCATCAAATAGTCTGCTAAAGGTGTACTTAGGTGTATGCATATTTATGGCACCTACTGTATGACTGCTCTGCTCACAGACTTGAGACAATACCTGACTAATACAGCTAAATGTACATTCGATGGCCGTAAACTTGCCACGTAAGTACTGGTATACATGAAAGGTCAATACTTGCTGGTGTGGGAGATCAAACCAACATCATAACAATAGTGCAAATGCTGGCACTGCAGTCACATGTCAAATTATTGTAGGTCACAGGAAGAA
>WNWK01001776.1:0-21304 GCA_009830355.1 Cherax destructor | reverse complement strand
GATTGCTGTGTTATGGTCCGGGTGAGATCCCTAAGATCCCCCGGGACATTATTTTTCGCTCATTGTGTTGTTGGTTTTTTTATAGGTAAATTTATAAGAATTAGGGGGGAATTTGGAAGGGTGTGGGTTCAAAAAAATATTATCAGAGGGTGAAAGGGGTTTTGAGGTGGTTTTCATTTGAAAGAATGGATCAAATAGAATGACAGGGTATAAATCTGGGGGGAAGGAAGGGGGGGGGGGGCGCCCCAAAAAGGTTTGGGGGGAGGGGAAGGATTTTTGGGCGAGGGTTGAACCCGAGGGGGTGCAACATGTTAAGTGAATGGAATGTGGTTTTTGGGCCTGATGAGCTGTTGGGGGTGAGCAGGGGAATATTTTTGAAGGGTTTAGGAAAATGGAAAACTTTAACCCTGGAAATGGGGAAATTCAATGCCTGTATTTTAAAGGGGGGTTTTGGGAAAATTGGATTTTGGAGGGACTTTTAAACTGTTGTATCTGGCGCTTTTGCAAAACAGTGATTATGTATGAGTGAGGTGAAAGTGTTAATATTAAAGTATTTTTTTTGGGGCACCCTGCCTCGGTGGAGAACGGAATTTTAAAAAAAAATTTGATAAATTGTAAAAGTCTGTTCATTGGGGGATGTTGCATCATCTGCCGAGTCTTTTGCTTTTATAGGGAGTGATTTTTGTGTGCAAGTTTGGTACTAATCCCTCTAGGATTTTCCAAGTGTATGTAATATTGTATCTCTCCCGCCTGCATTCTAGGGATTACAGGTTTAGGAACTTCAAGCGTTCCCAGTATTTGAGGTGGTTTATCGCAGTTATGCATGCTGTGAAGGTTCTCTGCACATTTTCTAGGTCAGCAATTTCACCTGCCTTGAAAGGTGCAGTTAATGTGCAGCAATATTCCAGCCTAGATAGAACAAGCGACCTGAAAAGTGTCATCATGGGCTTGGTATCCCTGGTTTTGAAGGTTCTTATTATCCATTCTGTCATTTTTCTAGCAGATGCGATTGCTACAGTGTTATGGTCCTTGACGGTGAGATCCTCTGACATGATCGCTCCCAGGTCTTTGACATTAGTTTTTCGCTCTATTGTGTTGTTGGAATTTGTTTTATAGTGTAAATATTATGCAGAGAATTCAGAGTGTGGAAATTAGGAAGAGGTGTGGAGTTACAAAAAGTATTAGTCAGAGGGCTGAAGAGGGGTTGTTGAGGTGGTTTGGTCATTTAGAAAGAATGGATCAAAGTAGAATGACTTGGAGAGCGTATAAATCTGTAGGGGAAGGAAGGCGGGGTAGGTGTCGTCCTCGAAAAGGTTGGAGGGAGGGTAAAGGAGGTTTTGTGGGCGAGGGGCTTGAACTTCGAGCATGCGTGCATGAGCATGTTAGAGTGAATGGAGATGAATGGTTTTTGGGACCTGATGAGCTGTTGGAGTGTGAGCAGGGTAATATTTTGTGAAGGGATTTAGGGAAACTGGTTAGCCAGACTTGAACCCTGGAAATGGGAAGTTCAATGCCTGTACTTTAAAGGAGGGTTTTGGAATATTGGCATTTTGGAGGGACTTCTAAACTGTTGTATCTGAGCGCTTCTGCAAAAACAGTGATTATGTATGAGTGAGGTGAAAGTGTTGAATGATGATGAAAGTATTTTCTTTTTGGGTCACCCTGCCTCGGTGGGAGAACGGCCAATGTGTTAAAAAAAAAATTAGATAAATTGTACACAGTCTGCAACACTCCTTTACACAACTTGAACTTATAGGCAGTCTTTGATTTCATCCTTACCTACCCCACCCCTTGTGTTATACCTCTTTTTGGGGGGAAGATCACAGTGTGACTTGCTGAGACCAGTTATTCTTTTCTTATCCTTTTACCCCTCTATATCTTCAACACCGTGTTCTTCCATCCAAGAACCTGCTCTCTCTCTCTTATGTATATATACATAGTAGATATCGCTGCTCTTCTTCATAGTGCTAGAACTTGAATGGATCATATTAGATGATCTATACAACAGCGATCCTTTCAACATTCTTGTTTGTGTACTTCTCATTTTATATCTTCTCTCCCCCCTCACCAATCTGTGGGAAGTTGAAAATATGAACTGGGTGCTTTATACACACCATACTACCATCCCTGATTTCTCTTCAGAATACCTATTACATCTGTCACCTCGGTACTCGCTTAAGCTACACTAGCCATTCTCTGGGCCTCTGGTAAACACACACACACACACACACACACATATATATATATATATATATATATATATATATATATATATATAAAATGTCTCATTATAAGAACAGCTTAAGGAAATTTTTGGCATGCTTTCATGTCCACTGTAAATATCACTGCCTTTATGTGGACAGTTTGGAAAACAAAACAGGCAAGTATACCTCTGACCTAGTTCCCTTTCTTACCATAATGGATGAAAAAGTAGACCTTATTAAAGATACCAAAGCAAATTGGGGTGCCTTGATGTAAGTGAAGGGGTTTTTGATCCAAGGAATTTTAATTACCCTTTCATTTTGTTACATGGTGTATGACTACCTGTCTACATGTTTAACATTTCCACAAAAAATAATACAGTGATACCCCGAGTTTCGTACTTTATTCATTCCAGAATGCTGTTCGAGTGCCATTACTGAACGAATTTGTTCCCATAAGGAATAATGTAAATTAGATTAGTCCGTTTCAGACCCCCAAAAATACACTTAAAATAGCATTTACAATAATACACTTACATAATTGTTTGAGTTGGGAGCCGTATGAAACTCGGGGTACCACTGTACAAACTTTGTAAAATTTTAAGCATGATAAATATATTAACCTTGTTAAATTTGGGCTTCAATCTTTTAGTCAAAACCACTTTGCTATTATCACTTTTTATTGACTTCCCTCAGACCATCATTTCTATATTTAATCAAAGATGTTTTATATAACTGAGGATTGTCTATACCATAATGTAAATCAGGAAGTCATATACTGCAACAATTGGTTACTATAGTTCATACTTGAATTAAAATCAGTATTTTTAAAATGCTTTGCTTATGTGTCTAGAAACATGTCAATAAATGCTAGCCCAGTACAATGACTGCAAAGTATTAATATTAATATATAATTTGTTTTAAACCATTATTGTAAAACTGTACAAAAAGGTTTGAAGTTTTAGTGCTGTGATGTAAGATGGATGTATGAAATAAAAAAAAATGTTTTAATTGACAATTACACAAATATTTTAGCATTTTATTCTTTAGATTGATATTTATATTGTTTTTGTTAATATATTTAAATAATGAAGCATTCTTTAGCTTATGATTTTATATTTTAACTTTTTCACATTTGTCTCTTTTAGGAAGGAAGGTGGAAGCAAGGTGGCCAATATTTGGTGTCAGACATCCTAGCCCAGCTCTCCCGTACTCAGTACTCCTTAGCTGAGCTAATAGTCAAACCATTACCAGATGGTGTTGATCCTCTCCATCTTGAGGTATATCTCAATGAGGAGGAATTTAATAAAGCTCTTGGCATGAGCCATGAAGAATTTTACAGCTTGCAGAATTGGAAACAGACAGAATTAAAGAAGAAAGCTAAATTATTCTAGTAGAATTTGGTGAATAAAGTAGTGGAGAATGAAAATCTTGTCAGGGGCAGTCATTGGTGGAATAAAATAGGGAGGTCATTGGTAACAATCTTGCTTATTTAAACAAAACAGCCAAATTTGATCCCAAGGACACAAGTGAATACAGATGTAAATAAATTTGTGAATAATAGAATGTTAAGCTTGAAAATTTATTGCAACTAAATAAGATTTTAACATGGTCTGGAGCTTTAACTTTTCTTAATGTACATAGGGTGTGATATAATGTGGCAAATATTTTACATTGATATGATTGTGCTGTTCTTCCACTTCAGTACTGAAATGTATACTAAAGTTACTGTATGTAGTCTGGTGAACACATTCAGCCTTTAATTGTACATAAAAAAAATTAAGTTTGCATAAGGCTTGTGTGGCTAAAATGAATCAGTGTTCATGAAAGATGGGGGGGGGGTTAAAGAGGATTCCCATCCATCCCCCTCTCCTTTCACCTATGGCAACTGTTCTATGTGCCTTTCCACATGCTAGCATGCATTTGTCTGCCAAATCTTAAGTGTCTTCTGCATAGTCTAAGGTGTCATATTAATCAATTTTGACACCCCCCTCCAGGTACCTCCAGGCAACAGACACCTCCAGTAGTGGCCTGAGTTTACCATGCCAGCCTTACTTAAAGGACATTCTGGTGTTCTGATATTAGTCCTCCAGACAAATTAAAAGTTTTAGGGCCCAATTGCCCACTCAAGTGTTGAGGTGATGCCTGTGCCTTGCAATTCTTTTGGTTCTCCTTTGCGAATTTCACAAATGACCGCTCTCCAGTAGTCAAACCAACGCAAGTCTAGTCCCAATCCTGGTATACAAGATGTATGAGGTTTATGGTCTGAATTCTGAAATTTCAAGACTCATTTTACATTGCAATAAAAAATCCTATATTGCACTGTTGAATTTAGAATTCAGACTTCACGGGAAAGTACATGCCGAGTCTTCCCCTTCCTGTTGTAACAGTGGGGAGTGGGGCAAAGTACTGCATCATAAGAATCCTGTGGTGCCTCCAGTTTGTACATAAGTGATGCATTTGTATCCTATATTATGCTGACCTTTATGGATATACTATGTGTTTTATTGCTCTTGCAAATGGTTATACTATAGTCCTGTAAATATAATAAGCCTCTTTTGTAATTTTGCTACTTTGTGACATGTACAGAATTTTCCTTTAGTGTCGGCACGTAACCCGGTAAATGTCCCCCTGGCGCTACCAAGCTTATAGAAACTTGTAATGTTAGGTTAGTGATTCTCATATGTGCAACTCGGCTTGGTTTTGTGATATTTCATTCTAAATGAAACCAAGTAAAGAAGTGTTATACAAGTTAAATTTTTTACTATAGGGTTTAATTCAGTCTTAGCTTTATATACAGTATTTAAAACATTTTTACATATTGTATAACAAGTTATTTCATTACTATCAGATAAGAAATTTACCATTGTACAGTTTCCATTTTTTATTTGTTTTTCTAGATTCTCAATGTGACTGCCCAAGCCAAAGACCCATTGGCAGTCTGGGTGATGGGGTTTTGCTCACCTTTTGAGGGAGTACTTAATCATTATTTGACAGCCAATATTAAATATTTTGGAGTCTTTTATTTTTATATATAACTATGTTTAATAAATTATTGGATATTTACTGTATCCCCTCAAGGGTTTAAGGATCATGACAAATCATGATTATTAAAACGTTTAACCTCTACAAGTTGCTAACATTTTGTTATGCAGCTATTTTGCCAATATATATAGTACAGTACATAAAATTTGGCACATTTTTGTAATTAATTTAGTGGTTCCATTAACCACACTTTAAAATGTACATAGAAATTTTCATGTAATTTATGCTAAATACATGTGTCTTTCCACTATAAAATATTGTTAACTATCCTAATAATACGCTGTATGACCCTCATCAGTTTAGCGCTTTATTTGATAATAATACCCTAATAATACAGAAAGGGTAGAGATAAAAAAAAAAAAAAAAAAAGAATCAAAAGTTACTGAATTTATCAATAAAAATTCTGGTTAGAGAAGGGAAAAATGGGTAAGATCACTGATGTCACATACTTCCCAGAAGACAGTAAGCATCTATTGGCAAAATTCTAAACCTTGAGTACTTTTTTCTCTTATGGAGTTTTGATTAGATTTTATGAGTATTGGGCCTATTTTTTTAAGGGAAAATTAACCTATTACAATTAACAGACTGAAGACTGCTAATGCAGAAAAAAAATACAGCACCAAACTATGATAACATCTTTCACAAACATGACTGCACTTTGAACCTGCCATTAACAGCATGCCCATTCATTCTCTCCTTCCTCAAGAAAGGTTTCTTGAAGCCAGTGAGGGGATCCTCATCTAAGGAACTGCACCTGCTCTGCTCCTTGTATCGAACTTTATTGCCTCCCATTTCCCAGGTGCTGTATGACCCCTTATGGGTTTAGCACCCCTCCTAAATATAATTCACTCTACCATTATCTAGACTGTTATCCTCATCACCTTGCTCTTTTTTAGGTTCACTTAATTTCCTACTCTTACAATACCCTACCAAATTCATTCACAAACTTTGCAACTTTCTCTTCAGAATCCCCACCAATAACTGTTCAAAAGTATAAAGCAATTGTAACACCCCCAACTTTATATTGCACAATATCTTTTTAATCCCACACCTCTCCCAACAACCTAGCATTTGCTTTGGCAACCACATCTATAAATATGTTAAACATCCACAGTGGCATGCACCCCTGTCCTACTTTCACTGGTAAATAGCCCCCCTTCCCTCCTTCCTACATATCCTAACCTGAGCCTTACTATTCACAAAAACTCTAAACTGCTTTTAGTAGCCTACCTCCTATTCTATACATTTTCCACATGGCTTCCCTATCCACTCTGTCATATGCCTCTTCCAAACTCATAAAAGCAACAAACAGCTCTTTACTCTTATCTAAGCACTGCTCACATATATGCCAGATTCTCAACCATTCCTATATCTTCCCTGTTCCTCTGCAGGCTTTTGCTCTCACCCCTAACCCTTTCACTAATAATTCTACCATACACTTAAACCGGTACATTTGAATTATCCTCCCCCTTATATTTCTTATGTACTTTCCTGTACCATTTTACCTTTGTATAAAGGTACTATGCACACACACGCATATACAACAGGCGTAATGTCTAATCGACATGTGCCTAGAACAAATTGTTAACTGCCAATCCTTTGGTACCTTACCCTCTGTCATGCATATATTGAATGAATATATGAACCAGTCCAAAATGCTATTTTGCTTTTAACATCTTTGATCTTAATCTCATCTCTCCTAGCCACTTCACCCCCTTTTATTTTACTCACTGACTTGTGCACTGTCCCCACATCCATCTTGGGCTCCTCACTCGAATATGTTACCCCTCCTTGCCTTTCCTTCCGCAACTCGTCAAAATATACTTTCTATCTTGCCTGTACCTCTACCTCCTCATCTCGCATCTCCCCTCTTTTGTTTTTAATTACTAAGTCCATTTACTCTCCAGGTTTCCTCACCGTATTGATTTCTCTCCAATACAGTTTCTTATTCTCAGCAAAATTTGCTGACAGACTTGCCCGATCTTTCATTGGCTCTCCTCCTGCACTCTCTAACCACTGTCTTAACTTCCCTCTTCCACTCCATATATCCTGTCTTCCATCAAACTTTTTTACTTAGTAAAATCCTCTTGCATGCTAGTTTTTTCTCCCTTACCACCCTCTTTATCTCATCATTCTTCCCACTCACACCCACCTTCCCATACCGACAAACTTATGGTGCACTAGAGCAATGCATTCTTAAATTTCCCCCCATACCTACTCAACCTCTCATTTCCTGCACTTTCTCTAGCCCACCTTTTCCCTAATAGTTGCTTACATCTTTCCAAAATTGTCTCCTTTTTTAATTAATTTACGTTGGCTTTTAATTTTTTTATATTACGGAAATTTAGTCTAGACATCACATAAATTTTAATAACTACTGGTGTTAATTACCCCACATCACACACGTGGTAGCTAGAAAAAACTAAGCCTTACCAAAATATAAGAGTACATACTAAGGACGACTGATAAACACGGTTACATTCTACACAACCTAACCCAAACATGGACTTGCAGACGAGAAAGATTCAAAATGTAGTAATTCAGCATACACAGACTGAGAACGCTTTTGACAAGTTTAGTCATAGTGTAATGGTTCACAAAATACATGTAAATGGAATAGGAGAAAGAATCTTAATTTTTTTTTAACAAATTTAACTCAGTCAAATCAGAAGCCTCAATAGTGACAAGCTCTAATCATAAAGTTACAGTAATTGCCCCAGTTCTCTCTCTCCTTATTTGACCCTTTAAAAGTAGCAACACTAGTTGTCCCAAAAACTAACTGATGACAATAATATCACTATACAGTACAACACAGTATCACTGCAATTAAAAAACTTGTAATTACTGTATATACACTTAATTTTCACCATATTCTAGGTTGTAAAAATTTCAAAACAGAACACACCTTCTTAGACATCACTTGCCAACAATGTATATAGACATGCAAGGTTTCACTAAGAACATTCAGTTTCATTTGGCCAACACATACAATAGTATCTGCAGGAAGCTCAGAATCACTACTGCTTGTGAGACGATAGGTATACACAATCCCTATTGCAAAACAACCTTTAAACTTCAAATTGAAAAGATGGCATAACCTATAACACCCTTGCACGGCTTGCAGGATGATGTGTGACCTGACCACTGGATGCAATCTCCAACAGAACCCATTCCAAAACCAAACACACAAGTTTAGACATCTCATAAACACCTTGATAGACTTTTCTTTACTAGGCTTAGCACTCAGTTCTGATTATAATAATAATTTACTAGCCTTAATGTCCAAATATAACAACTCTCATCATCCAGTCTCTGTGGGCTCCTATCTGGAAGAAACTCCTAAACTTGCTTTGCCGAGTGCTTCACCAGGCAGGGACTTTGCACACAGGCAGCCTTTCTTGACCTCAGAGGTGCCTTTGACATAGCCAGCAGAGCTTATCTGGGAGCAATTGGCTAATTTCGGCTAATTTTAGTGTAAGAATGAAATTACATACTAACTTGAATCTGACGACATCTGAGTAACAGAACAGCCTCAGTCGTATATGAAGGTGTTAAAAGTACCACCAGCTATGGTTACAAATATTACCACTTCGTTTTCTTTAATCATATTTTATAAAAGCAGTCCAGAGGGACATCTAAACTGTGGTATCAGTGCGCCTCTAGCAAGACAGTGATGGTGAAAGTGTTTCTGCTTTTTCGGGTCACCTTGCCTCAGTAGGAGACGGCCAGTAAGTTAAAAAAAAAAAAAATTACTGACCTGTGGCAAACTGTACCACATTATTTTATTATCCTGTCTTTTCTTTTATAAAAGTTAAACTGCAACTGCATACTGATAGCGTAAAGTTAAGTACTAATGCCTAGCCATTATTATTTTTATGGGAAGTGAAGGAGGGTAACTCCAGTTCCTTGGATCAAGTGCCTGCAATGGTGTTTATTAGCCATAAACCAACATTCTCTTAATTGTGTACAATACAGTAAGTTAGCATCAATCCACAATTAAGAACATTAGAATGAAAGAAACACTGCAGCAGGCCTAACAGCCCATGCAAGGCAAGTCCACCTCACCCTAATTGAGACCTCATGCATCCATCCAACCTATAAATAGAAGAATGGACAGGAGCCAAAAATATGATCCTGACAAAAGTAAGCCTAATGCTGCACCACTGAGCCAAGAAGCTTACATTAGGAAGATTTTACAAACAGCATTTCTGTGACTTATTTATATCAGTGGCACCACTTGTAACCCTGTCTCTTCACACAGCCCCAGAAGCTTCCATGATCCATTTACTCTAATTTGAGAGTAGATGCACCATGAACACCTCTGGTGATGTGGAAGAGACAGCAGGGGTTACAGTTGGTGTTGCTGAGATGTGGCTGTTTGTAAAAGCTTCCTATTGTAACCTTCATGGCTACTGTCAGGACCACAGTTAGAGTCCCTGTCCATTACTCTGTTTATTCAATTACATTCTTAACTATTAATGAATTGACCATCCACCCTATATTTAAAGCTATCCAAAATTCTCACCCCAGTGATGCTACTTTGGAGTCTGTTCACTCATCAACTACTGCCAAACCCGTACCTCCCTATATCCTTTCTAAATCTAAATTTCTCCAACTTGAATCCAGTGCTGCGAGTTCTGTCTTGGTTAAATACTTTCAGCAAGTTATTTATATCCTCTTTATTTATTCCTGTTTTCCATCTGTACACTTAATTCATATCCCCCCCCCAATTCTAAGTTCTTCGAGTGCAAATTCAATGCCTTCAGCTTTGCTTCATAGAAAAAGTTTCTGATATGTGGGATCAACTTTGTCATCCTTCTGTTAATTTTCCAGTGTGTTTACATCTACGTATTTGGTAATATGGAGATTAGAACTGAGCATCTTAATCCAAATGAGGCCTTACAAAAGACCTATGAAGTTGAAGTATAATCTTAGGACTTCTATCATTCAAGCTTCATGTGAACCTTACATTTGTCTTCATTGACATGCATCTGCCACTTCTCTGACCACAACATCAACCTACCCAGGTTGTCATGTAACTTTCTAGTGGCTTCATCAGAAAATATCCTTTGGCCTATTTTTGTGTCATTGGTAATCTGTCGCTATTTATTTCCTCGACTGTGTAGATTGTAAACAAGGGTCTGAATACTGACATCTGTAGCACACATTCTCTCTCTGTTGCGTATTGATCAGCCATGACTACACAGGAGATGATTTCTCTTATACAGTGGACCCCCGGTGTTCGTCCATTTTTCGTAACAGAATGCTGTTCAAGTGCCATTACCAACCGAATTTATTCCCTTAAGAAATAATGTAAAGTAGACTAATTCTTTTAGACCCCCAAAACTACACTTATAAACGCATTTAAAAAAATATACTTACATAAAAGGGCGTGTTTTGAGCAGGACGAACACCGGGGGTCCACTGTACAACGTGCCACTACTTTCCTCATCAGTCTCCTGTGTAGGACTATCAAAGACTTTCTTGAAGTTCATACAGTGGTACCTCGAGTTACGATATTTTTTCGTTCGAGAATGCTGTTCAAGTGCCATTACCAAACGAATTTATCCCCATAAGGAATAATGTAAAATAGACTAGTCCTTTTACACCCCCAAAAATATACTTACAAAAGCATTTAAAAAAATAAACTTACATAAAAGGGCGATTTTGGGGACCATCGTAACTCGAGGTACCACTGTATACACAGTCATATTCTTTGTCTTGGTCTACTGCCTCTAATATCAAATTTCTTAGCGAAAAAAGTTTGCAAATTTGTAAGGCAAGAACACCCCTTTGTAAAACCATGTTGAGATTCACTGATAAAATTGTATCTTTCAAGCAGGCTTCAAATTGATGGAATTATTGATTTCATCAACTTTCTAACAATTGAGGTTAGAATGATTGGTCTATAATTTGAAGCTAAGGACCCATCTCCCACCTTATTAAGGGGTATCACATTTGTCATTTTCCACCTACCTGGTACAATACTCACTTATAGTGATGTGTTGAAGAAACTAGCTAATGGTTTGCTAAGTTTCTTTTTTCATTGCTTTAGAACCCTTGAAAACAGCACGTTAGGATAAGTGACTTACTTGGTTTCAATATAACAAGTTGACTGAGGACCACATCACTAACAATTTGATTTTGCATAATTTGTTCTTATCCTGACCTGTATATTTATCGATCTCCTGGATTTCATCTGCATCCTCTTACATAAAAGCAGAAGAAATGAGTATTAAAAATGATACACATTTTTTTGTCATTAAAAGTAAGCTGACTCGAGTTACATTTAAGGCCTATCTTTTTCCTTAATCGTATTCATACACATATAGATTTAGAAAGAACATAGGCAAGTACTGGTTTTCGAACAGAGTTGTAGATGCGTGGAACAATCTTCCGAGTACTGTGATAGAGGCTAGGACCTTGGGTGGCTTTAAAAAGAGATTGGACAAATATATGAGTGGGAGGGGCTGGGTTTGATTGGTGTCGTGAGTACGGGAATAAATTCTTAGGTAGTGGTGGTTTTGATATGGACTTGCCTTGTATGGGCCAGTAGGCCTTCTGCAGTGTTCCTCCATTCTTATGTTCTTATGTTCTTATAGTATACCTAAAAGAAAGCCTTTGGACTGATTCCCTTGCATCTTTAATTTCATCCCTTCCTCCTGTATATCGTTTCTAGTGTAGCAGTCTAAATTTTCCTTCTTACACAGCAACTCTGCCCACTTCCCTGATGACTGTCAGTGTGAAATAATTTATACCCCTGTATGTGGCATTCAGTAGACATATCCCTGTTTTTCAGAATGAACCATGTCTCTTATTGTGATATCTACACCGGTAAGTTTCCTTCACTTGCAATTAGTTTTAGTTCATCTACTATATTTCTTATGGTAAGGCTATTTGTATAGTAGATGCTAAGGAAGTTTTTGCTGTTTTCTGCTCTCTCTTTGTAAACTAATTACATTGTTTTTACCAGCAACTATGGTATAAGCTATTCTTGTTAACGCATTCCAAACACATCTTTGGTAATTTTGGATCTCTATGTCCCTAGTACTGCAACCCCTTCATTTCCCACACATACCTATACCTCTCAACCATTTCATATTCCACACATACCCATACCTCTCAACCCCCTCATATTCCACACATACCCATACCTCAATCTTCTATCAACATACAGTCTTATGCAATTTAGCAATGACTCCTTTGACTGAATTGGCTAATGCTTCCGCCACTGCCCTTCAAAGATGCACCCCATTCCTTGTATTTGCCATGGTTATAGGTGAATAAAATTTCAACTTCCCTGTCTAGTCAGCAATTAACACCAACTGCCTGAGATATCCATTCACAGTGCACTTCACTTCCCTTCTAGGCAAAATGCTAAAAGTGCTTGGGATCTCTTCCTTATACTTGTCCAGGAACTCTTGCCTACATTTGCCATCATGCCTTCCTCATTGAAGCAAATAGTGGGGTAATTCTTATTACATGACATGATTTTATCTAACCTTTTAACTACATCACCAACAACTGTGCCAGGAAAATACTGTCTTCTCATCTTATCCCCATTACAGAACACTTAATCACCATATCTAATCTGCGAGTCTACGACAACAATTGTGCGTTTTGATCACATGTTGGGGTATTGTACTGTAAATCTGATACTGAATATGCAACAGCCTACATACAACAGATACTATTAGTGCAAGGAGGTACTACTTACATGCCACGGTGCCCCGTGACCTGGTGGCAAAAGCTCTCGCTTCACATGGTGAGGGTCTGGGTTTAGATTCCCGGTGAAGGGGTGGAAACAGTGGATGTGTTTCCTTACACCGGTTGTCAATGTTCACCCATCAGTAAAATAGGTACCTGGGTGTTAGTCGACTGGTGTGGGTCACATCCTGGAACAAAAGTGACCTAATTTGCCCGAAATGCTCTGCATAACAAGCGGCTTTCTATACGTATAGTAATACAGTGGACCCCCGAGTTTCGTAAAAACTTCACTCCTGAAGTGTGCTCAAGTGCCATTACCGAATGAATTTACTCCCTTAAGGAAAAATTTCACGTAGGTTAGTCTATTTCAGACCCCCAAAAATACACTTCCACAAGAACTTACAAAATTATACTTACATCATTGCACGATTTCCGGGGTATTCGTTAACCGAGGGTCCACTGTATGTCATTGATGTCAGCTAGGCCTGTATACCTTGTACATGTACTTGTAGTAAGATATTATTATTATTATTACAATTATTATTATTATTACAATTATTATTATTATTACAATTATTATTATTATTACAATTATTATTATTATTACAATTATTATTATTATTACAATTATTATTATTATTACAATTATTATTATTATTACAATTATTATTATTATTATTATTATGAGTATGAAATAAAAATCAGTAATTGTTTTACACAATAGTAGGATAGCTGGTGTCTTTTCTTTGTCTCAAACATGCAAGATAATAGATACATCTTGCTACTTCTACTTACACTTAGGTCACACTACACATGCATGTATACACACCCATCTCAATTTTTTTCTAATTTCTTACTAGTTCTTGTTTTTCATTTATTTCCTTTCATCTCTATGGGGAAGTGGAAAAAAAAATCCTTTCTCCATAAGCCATGCATGTCGTAAGAGGAGTCTAAAATACTGAGAGAAAGGGGTCGGTAACCCCTTCTCCTGTATAAATTACTAAATATAAAAAGAAAAACTTTGTTTCTTCTTTTTCAGGTTACCCTGCCTCAGTGTGAGAAGACTGTAGTGTTAAAAAAAAAATACTGCAAAGCTTGCCAAAAGTACTCTTTGCAACAAGAATGTACTACTGCATCAGTGTTCAATTACAATACTACAGTATGCCACAAAACACAATATTAATGCCCTATGAGAATCACTAAATACAGTACTAACAAATCTTTTCGGAGTCCTGACTACAGCATGACATACTTTAAGTACAGCATTAAAAAAAAACTGGGTACAAAGCCATTCATAACCGAAAATCAGGAAGGTAGGACAGTAATCTATTATAAAAACGAGACAATGTATGAGGTTAACATGTATTTACAACCACAACTCTTAAGACCGTAATTTCAGTTAGACTAATATACAGAATTCCACACATCAACAACTTAAGTACCAACCTCAAAGAATTGAATATGACTATACACTTAACAAAAAAATCACCCTCACACTTATTGCAATAGGAAAATTAACCTCGAGCAACTAGACAACACTGAAGTTGCAAGCCTCTGCAACGTACTCTAGCTTTCTGATGTCTTCCTTTAACCAAACCAACTAGAATTATTGAGATATGTTTTTTTTTTGCAAGACCAAATATGAATCAATACACCCACAAAAAGTAAGAATAATGAACGACTGGCTATAACCCTACATTTGTATGGAGTTTTTCCATGTAAGAAAGCTTTGTATCAAATAATAATAATATAATAATAATAATATTTTTATTTCGTTGCAAGTTACAAGTATACATAGTTATTGGTAGTTACAATTATAAAACTGTAATGCAAGGAGAGCCACTGGCATGCCATGGCATTACTGAAAAATAATTATTTATTATCACCAAAGTAACAGAAAGTACTGTAAATAGTATGGTGATACTGACAATATGTGTAGAAAGACACTTAAGACAAGCAGTTTTAGCATATAACATTAACTGGGATTCAAACATTAACTCAAGTGTGAACATCTTAAATAAAATTAGAAACCTCTATTAATACGTACATACTATCCACTAAAACTTGAACAAATCAACAAAAAAATGAATAAAGCACCTGTGGCTGACTAAAAACAAACTTAAGATTTATTGACAAAAAACATTAAGAAAAGGCAAAGAAAATAGTCATAAAAGAATCCTATACACTTATCAATTTAATTAATACATCTAATAGATTTACCAAAGTGAACCTAATAGACTGAGTGAAAAATGGATATAGTAAGTTTATTCAGGTACAGTATACATAAATACAGTTACGTATACATAGATTATCATACACAGCAGCATATGTATAGAGAACCTAGGATAACCCAAAAAAGTCAAAGTGACTTATTTCCATTGGGGTCCTTTTAATACCTTATTATACTATGAAGGAGATAATATCTTATTATACTATAAAGGATATATACTAGAAATAAGGTAAAAAGAGTTATTCACATTTGCATGTTTGTTAGCTAAAAAACAAAAATCACTCATAAAATAAAATAAAATAAATTATACAGTGGACCCTCGGTTTTCGTGCACCTCCAAACTCGAACAATTATGTAAATGTATTTTTGTAAGAGCTTTTGTAAGTGTATTTTTGGGGTTCTGAAACGACTAATCTAATTTACATTTGTCCTAATGGGAACAAATTTGTTCGGTAACGGCAGTCGAACAGCATTCTGGAATGAATTTTCAACGAAAACCGAGGGTCCACTGTACTGTATTTATGTGTACTTATACCTGAATAAACTTACTAATAATTTCCCAAACCAAGCCACCCACCCTTAGAACCCCCCCACCCCCCTATTCAAAAATATAAAAATACACACCCAGACATCAAAGACTGGTCTGGTGGCTTGAGCTCTCGCTTCACACATGGAGGGACCGGGTTCGATTCCCGGCGGGTGGAAATATTTCGACGTGTTTCCTTACACCTATTGTCATGTTCACCTAGCAGCAAATAGGTACCTGGGTTGTTAGTCGACTGGTGTGGGTCGCATCCTGGGGGACAATATCAAGGACCCCAATGGAAATAAGACAGACAGTCCTCGATGACGCACTGACTTTCTTGGGTTATCCTGGGTGGCTAACCCTCCGGGGTTAAAAATCCGAAGAAATCTTATCTTATCTTATCAAAGTTGCCTTATTGGCAATTACCTAAATTCCAGTCATTTTTAAACTCACTAAAATTGTTATCAAATTTAAATATCTTAATAATATTCAACTCTATGAATATGCTACTATCAGTTACTGCCAAAAAAATTCCCAGACATTAGCTATGTTACACTCATCCACAAAGGTGGATGCCATTGATATAAATTAAAGGATAATTTCTACTCTACCAATCCTATGGAAAATCTAAGAAAATATTACACAAGCAAGAAGGGCGTCTTAAAGTTTACTAAACCTGGATTATTAATCCTAGACTAACCCATGAAAGTCAGTGTGACTTATTTCCACTGGGTCCTTTTGGTCTTTGCCGAGGATAAGAGCACAACAATGGTCTAACACTGCTTATTTATACCAATATTAAGCTAGGTGAACAATGGTAGGTGTAAGGAGACTTACCCATACATTTCACTTGACCCAGAACTGACCCTGGGTCAATGTTGTGCCACAGAGCCAGGTCAGGTCTCTCCTGCACAATGTACAAAGTCAATCAATCAGGTATCAGGCATCAAAAAAATAATAATAAATACCTTCTTAGAGGCCATATAATCTTTCTAAAATCCTGTCTAATAATAGATTACTAACATGCGACATTACCCATTAAAAATTGTAGAACTGTACCATAAAAAGGGCATCGAGGGTCTACTACCCCATGCATCAATGACAAACTTTATTCCTATAAAATGGAGTACAGTAATGTATATTATAAAATTAAGGTGACTGACATATATACAGTACTCTATATAGTGTCCTTTTTGAAAGGCATTTCTGACCTACCAGATGCATCCCAGAAGCTCCCAACAATGCTACGTCATGATACCAAACTGGTCATTTCAAATCAAGACCCAGTTGTCCTTAAATGATCATGGGGAGCGCTAAACCCATAGGAGACATACAGCACCTGGGAAGGATTCAAGCTTGATACAAGGAAGAGGAGCATAGGTCCAATTCCTTGGATTAAAAGCCCCCTCACTAGCTTCAATAAACCTCCCAACAATATTACAGTCGCTGGACCATCTGACAGATACATCACCATATTATATTACGTTTTCATTTTTACGTAACTTTTTCTTACTAATTACATTTAAGAGGATGAAGAAGTATATGATGAAGAAGAGGGTGTATAAACTCGCTGGGACACCAACTGGACCACCCGGGCCAGGGCAGTACCAGTGAACCTCATCCAATCCAAATGTATAAACTATAAATAAATCTCGGGTTCAAGGGAGTAAAGGAGGTTTTGAGTACTGGGGCTTGAGCAACCAGCAGGCTTGTGCAAACGTTAGGTTAGGTAAGGTTCGTCAGGGACAGGACAAGTGTTTCCTGACTTAGTTTGATATCTTTATTATGCACCCCATACCCATCCTGTGGGCGGTAGTCAAAAGATTACAGAGGTATATAATAGGTCCAGGGACTGGACCCCAAAGTTTTGATAGCTGAGCAAGTTACAAAGGTAATGAACTAACAAGCTACAAAGGTAATGAACTCACAAGTTACAAAGGTAATGAACTCACAAGTTACAAAGGTAATGAAACATGTAAGTAAATTTACTTACTTACGTTTATACATGGTTATAATCATGAACAAATTATAACGCAATGAACAGTTCACTAGTCTACACCCGGTCACAACTGTAATGAGTTCTTGATGCAAATTTTATTGTTGGGTCACACACACACACACAGGAACCATACATAGTTTTAAGACTAGGTTTGATAAAGCTCATGGAGCAGGGAGAGAGAGGACCTAGTAGCAATCAGTGAAGAGGCGGGGCCAGGAGCTATGAATCGACCCCTGCAACCACAAATAGGTGAGTACACACACACACACGCACACAACACGCCCCGATGGCATGGTGGCTAGCGCTCTTGCTTCACGCACGGAGGGCCCGGGTTCAATTCCCGGCGGGGCCGAAACATTTCGAAGTGTTTCGTTACACACACACACACACACACACATATATACAACAGGCCTAGTGTCTAATCGACATGTGCCTAGGACAAAATAGTAACTAACACAACAGTGTTTCCTGACGCTGGTCTTATTCATATGACTCGCCGCTGGAGCTTTTGGTAATCTGACAGAGATCTTCCGCTGGCTTACCCCTCCACCCGTTTAAAAAATTAGGGTTATAATTTCAACTTAGGTTAGATTGTGCAAACGTGTTAAATTAAGAGTGAGGGGGGGTAAGAACGTACTGTTAGGAGAGTGAGCAAAGTCACTTTTATACAGAGATCCAGGAAAACCAATTAACTGGACTGAGTGGTGTAATAAAAAAAAATGTCTGGAGGCAATATCTTTAAAATGAGGTCAGAGCAATATATTAGCTGGAGAAAGGTCTGGCCAGTAGGCCAGTAGACCTTATTGCAAATTGCGCAGAGAGGTGCTGTGCGCCTCCGTGTGGTTGCTATGTGCCACTCTTTTTAAGGCAAATATGCACACAAACTGGTTGCTATAATTATAACCTTATTTTTCAATGAGGTGGACCAGCAAGCCAGTGGAAAGCCTCGGTCAGACGACCAAAAGCCCAAGTGCGGGTCATCCTATGTCTAAGACCCGCGTCAGTAAACAATTTTTCCTGTTTTCTGACGAATTTAACCTAACCTACCTGGCCAACACCCAGTGGTGCCAGAAGAGTGGCAGTAGGTCACAGACCGGGCCGCAGGGGCGTTGACCCCTGGAACTCTCTCCAGGTAAACTCCAGGTACCAATGCGCTTGGAGAAGCTTATTAAGCCCTCCATAATTTTTCTTCAGCTTCCTATGATGAAATTATCAGTTATCTAACTTATGCTAGTTAAATCTGCAACATATGAACGTAATTTTTCTTGCCAGCGACTGACAAAAACTTGCTTGTGTACATCATTAATGGTAGCAGAACAAGAGTAAGTTAGTTTATTAAGCACAGGTGCACATAAGTACAATCACCATAGTGTAAATTACCTAGGACAACCTAAAAAGAATAGACAAAATGGTATTATATTTATAAATTCGAAAAAAATGCTTCAGCTTTCAATCATAACAGAAGAATCACAGTTGGGTATCTTTATTGTTAAAATGTTTCGCCTACACTACAGTAGGATTCTTCAGTCAAATACAGAGGCAGCAGGTGTAGCAGTGAAATGAAGATGATGTAATCAGTATTTGAGGTGATCAGTCCCTCAGACCGGAGAAGAGTTCAGTTCTATGGTCTGGAACGCTATGAAGCGGAAGCATGAGAATGGAGTGAGGTTATATGGTTCCAGACCATGGAGTTGAACTTGAACAGACTGACTGATGTTGTAGTGGCCAGGCTTCGGCTTGGCTACAAGTACTTCTGGCAGTTTGGGAGATACACAGATGATGATCAAACTAAATGCAAATTATGTGATCAGGCATATGGTCACTGTCTTGAACACTATGTGCTGAATTGTCCACTTATTGAGGAATATAGAGATAGACAGTATAATAACCTATGTGACATGTCAAGATATCTTATTAGTGAAGGTAAGATACCACTTATTCTAAGCAAATTTCCTAAATTTGCTTGTAACAGATAAGTGAACTGTAGATATAAATCCAAATTAATTTCCATGAACGTGCCTATCTGTGCTCATGATAATGCGAGCACAGATGGACATGTTTGTGGAGCAACTTGCAATGTGAGCAGACTGACTGATGTTGTAGTGGCCAGGCTTAGGCTGGCTACAGGTACTTCTGACAGTTTGGGAGACAGATGATGATCAAACTAAATGCAAATTATGTGATCAGGCATATGGTCACTGTCGTGAACACTATGTGCTTAATTGTGCACTTATTGAGGAATATAGAGATAGACAATATAATAACCTATGTGACATGTCAAGATATCTTATTCATGAAATAAGATACCTGCTTGTAACAGATAATTGAAATGTAGATATGAACCCAAATGTACAATTGTTAACCCTTTGGGGCCTAGTGCCTAGGCCTTTGTGTATCCATATGCTCTGCGCTACCGTCCACAGGATGGATATGGGTGCACAATAAACTAGCCACTTCGGTGGCAAAATCTAAAATCTAATCTAATCCAGGCTGAGGGACTGACCACCTCAAATACTGTTTCTCCAAGGTTGATGGACTGATAACATCATCATCTTTTCACTATTACACCTGCTGCCTCTGTATTTGACTGAAGAAGCCTAATGTGTAGGCGAAAATTGTCAACAATAAAGATACCTAACTGTTGCGCGTGTCTTAATCATCAGTTTTGTATTTTATACTATTATCAACTGATATACCTTCTCAAATTACTAGGATTATATTATTATTATAATCATGGGGGAGCGCTAAACCCGTTGTATTATACAGCACATGTGGGGGAAGGGGGTGGAAGGTATTCAGGCTTAATTCAGGGAACTGGAACACAGATCCAATTCCCTAGATCAAAAGCCCCTCACCAGCATCAAGGAACCTCCCTTGAGGAAGGATAACCCAAAAACTTCAAAGTGACTTATTTCCACTGAGGTCCTCTGAAGGGCGCCTGCCTTTCAATTAAATCCCCGTAATGCAAAGATCTGTCTTCACATACTCATTCCCCCACCTTTTACAGGTAACCGAAGAAAAGACTAGTGGAGGAGGCTAAGATGCGACTGCTAGACCGAGGCTCTGTCAGTATACCTGGAGGGGGTTGCCGGGGTCAACGCCCTCACGGCCCGGTCCGTGACCATGCCTCGCGGTGGATCAGGGCCTGATCAACCAGGCCGCACGTAAACCGACGTACGAGCCACAACCCAGCTGGTCAGGTACTAACTTTAGGTGCCTGTCCAGCTCTTTCATGAAGACAGCCAAAGGTCTATTGGTAATCCACCTTATGTATGCTGGGAGGCAGTTGAACAGCCTTGGGCCCCTGATATTTATTGTATTGCCTCTTGGCGTACTCGTGGTGCCCCTGATTTTCATTGGGGGGTGGGGGGATTTTGCATCGCCTGCTGAGTCTTTTGCTTTCGTAGGGAGTGATTTCCGTGTGCAGATTTGGGATTAGTCCCATTAGGATTTTCAACGTGTATAATATCATGCATCTTTCTCACCTGCGTTCCAGGGAATACAAATCAAGGGACTTCAACCGTTCCCAATAATTTAGGTACTTTATCGTACTTTTACGTGCCGTGAAAGTTATCTGTATATTCTCAAGGTCTACA
>WNWK01001775.1:145000-251330 GCA_009830355.1 Cherax destructor | reverse complement strand
GTTTTTATTTTCAAAAAGAGTGCTCCCCCCCCGTCTCCTCCTCCCATCCCAGATGCCAGCAAGTCTCTTCAAAAAGGTAAGTAAATGTTTTTTTAAATATTTATTTATTATATGTTATTATGTGTTTTGTAAAACAAAAGCCTGTAATTGTTTTCATGATGGTAGGATTTTTGTTTTTTTTTCTGTCTCATAAACATGCAAGATTTAGGCATGTCTTGTTATTTCTACTTACATTTAGGCCACACACATTCATGTACAAGCAATACGTATATATACACCCCCCCTCGGGGTTTTTCCCATTTTCTTACTAGTTCTGTTCTTATTTTTTATCTCCATGGGGAAGTGGAACAGAATTTTTCCTCCGTAAGCCATGCCGAAGAGGCATAAATGCCGGAGCAAGGGCAGAAACCCCCTTCTCCGATATATTAAAAATTAAAAGGAGAAATTTTGCCTTTGGGGCACCCTGCCCTGGAAACCCGGGGGAAAGTAAAAAATTGTGTGTTTTGTGTATGTAAACATAGTTAATTTTTAAAAAAATGAAATTTTTGTTTAATATTTTGGGTGTCGGGAACGGATTAATTGTATTTACTTATTTTTTTGGGAAATAATGGTTCAGAAATCGAAATTTTTTTAGGTCAGCTCCTGGAACGGATTACCCGTTTTTTGGGGGTCCACTGTTTTAAATAAATTAAAATTTACTATTGTAAATTTTACAAATTTTTTTTTTTGCTACCTCTATTTTTTTCTTTGTTTTAAAATATGTTTTACATGCATTTTAGTGTAACTTAATTTAAGTAGAAGTAGCAAGATATATGTACAGACCTTATCTTACTGTTTATAGACAGAAAAAAACAGAGAATCCTACCATCATGTAAAACAATTACAGGGTTCCATTTCACACTCACTTGAACGAATTCCCGGGGGGTTGCTGCACCAACTTACTACCTATAACAAAAATTTTATTACAGTATAAAAAAAATTTACCTTTTTTAATAAACACACAATTAAAATTTTCCACTCAGAACCTATGTCTAGTTTTTAGTAGTCGTAAAAACATTAATTTGCCCAAAATGCTCATGAGCTAGTGGTTTTCTTGTGTTTAACAAATTTTATTACATGTAAACTAAAATTGTATACTACAAAGAAATAAAAAAATTTTTTTTTAAATTTTAATGATTTTCCTAAAAAAAATTTTAAAGCCCCAAGCATGCTTTATGGGTTTTTACTAGATCTGCCTGAATTATTAGGATGCCCTAAAGCATGACCAATCTTTCCTGGCTATATTTTATTATTAAAGAAACTGAGTAAAACTTTCATTTTTTGTGATGGAGTCAAAAGGGAGGGCAAGTGTAATATTGGAAAGGCCTGGGACATGATTAATGAAGAGTGGCTTCGTTGCTTTAACTGCTGGAATGAATACATGAAATTTTGGATTCTTTTTTAAATCCGAATTTATTGAATTTTTTAAAACTGGCCAAATTACTGACTTCCGTGCATTTTATAGGGTAATTCTCATAGTTGAATGGGTCGTTTCAGTGGTTCTCAGGTGGGTAGATGCAGAAGTTGCCCCAATAACTTCATGTTCTGTTTTGGTAGGGAACATAAAAGGGGCTACTTTTCCTCTGAAGGAGACTGTGTGGGATTTTCAAGTTTCTAAGAAAGATTTTGAACCTAATACTTCTGTTTCTTCCCATAAAGTTCCAGAAGTGATGCAGTTGGATAACTTAAATCAGAATGCTGATAGTCTCAAGCTCCTGGAATACCCTTAGAAAGTCAAGTCATCAAAACCAGATTGCACAGAAACTAACGAAGAATCACGAGTGACTGAATCTGTCAACAACAGGACACGGTTAACGTCCTACCAGAGTCAGTCTAAGGTAAACCTATCCATCCATTGGTTTTTTCCCAAAAGGGAAAAACCTATTGAGCTTTCTCATATAGATTCAGAGGGTCTTCAAAAGACTTGTCCTTCCTTAGAGGAAACCGGGAAGTTAGCGTTAACAGACAACGTGATTCAAAGAAAGAAATTTTCTTATAAATTTGTGTATAAAGATAATCTTCTATTCAAGAATACATGTATAGTGTCCGCAGACACTGTCGATAAAACAAGACATACTAGAAAAATAGCTAATAATTTGGTCAACTGAATAGAGCCAATTTAAAATAAGACTCAAAGTGGTTGAAATCGCCGAGTAAATTGTACCTAGACCACCAAATTTGTGCCTGAGTAATTTCATAAGCTTTCTACAAAATTCCTCGTATTTTTGGTGTCATTACCTCCACAAAATATATTCTCTACCATTTCAGAAGATACAGTGGCCCCCCGCTATTCGAACGGCCGGCAGTCGAACAAATCGTCATAGTACAAAAATTCAAATCGCATGCGAACAAATTATCGCGAGCGAACGAATACGTTCGTGACCTGTCGGCCCAGGCGCTTGGGTGCCTCACAGCGCAGGCGTGGAGAGCCAGTCACGCGTTGTTTACACTCGAGAGAACAATACCCTGCACGCTTCCACAGACATTTCACACTTAATTCTAATTTTTGGAGTTTGTTCATTACGTGCGACTGTGAAATAAGCTACCATGGGTCCCAAGAAAGTTCCTAGTGGTACCCCTGGGCTGAAAAAAGTGAGAAACACCGTAGAAATGAAGAAGGAAATAATACAAAATACGAGAGTGGTGTGCGATTGTGTGATCTTGCCGGGATATATGGAAAAAACAGGTCAACTATCGCTTCTATCCTGCTTAAGAAGGAAGAAATTAAGCAAACTGATGTTGCAAAAGGTGTACTGTGCGACCCAAAAAACAGACCACAAATAATCGAAGAGATTGAGAAGTTGTTGCTGGTGTGGCTCAGGATAAAGAGTTAGCGGGTGATAGTGTGCCTGAGTCAATTATTTGTGAAAAGGCAAGGAACTTGCATGCCGATCTTTTAAAGAAAATGCCTGCAACCAGTGCTGATTGTAATGGTAGTGAATTTAAAGCCAGCAAAGGCTGGTTTGGAGATTTAAAAATCGAGGGCTACATAATGTGGAAAGGGGCATGGTGAGGCTGCCAGTTCAGACAAACATGCAGCTGAAAATTCATAAAGGAGTTTCAGGACTACATAAAGACTAAAAAATTGAAACCTGAACAAGTGTTCAATTGTGACGAAACAGGCCTTTTTTGGGAAGAAAATGCCCAACAGGCCCCACATTACTCAGGAAGAAAAGGCACTGCCAGGACACAAGCCTATGAAAGAAAGGCAACTCTCTTGATGTGTAGTAATGCTAGTGGGGATTTTAAATTAAAGCCTTTACTAGTGTATCACTCAGAAAATCCCAGAGTGTTCAAGAGATACAATGTCGTTAAAAGTAGATTGTGTGTCTTGTGGAGAGCTAGTCAGAATGCATGGTCACAAACACCTTTTCAGTGACTGGATCCATGAAGTGTTTGGCCCAGGGGAGAAAATACCTACAGGAAAAGGGTTTGGACAAAAGTGCCTCCTGTTGCTGGACAATGCTCCTTCACATCCTCAAAACATGGAAGACCTACTGTGTGAAGACTTCAAATTCATAAAACTGAAGTTCTTGCCTCCTAACACCATCCTCTCCTCCAGCCCATGGACCAGCAGGTCATCTGTAACTTCAAAAACTCTACACAAAAGCAGTGTTTGAAAAATGCTTTGAAATGACCTCGGACAGTGAATTGACCCAGAGAGTTCTGAAAAAATCATTTCAATATCTACAGCTGCATAGGCCTTATAGGCAAGGCTTGGGAGGGAGGACTTCAAGGACTTTGAACTCTGCTTGGAGACCATTGTGGCCAGGTTGTGTCCAACAGAGGGATTTTTAAGGGTTTGAGGCTGACCCGACCCGCCGACCCTGTGCCTGTTGTGGACTCTATTGTGGAATTGGGCAAGTCCATGGGGGTTTGGGGGTGAGTGGCGATGATGTGGAAGAGTTAGGGAGGGGCCCCAGGGGAGAGCTAACAACTCAAGAGCTGCAAGAGCTGGAAATAGAAAGAGCATCAGACCAGATTTGAGGCTATTGATTCACGGGAGAAGGAGGAGGAAGAGGGGCTGAAGAAGGTGCCTTCTTCAGAGATTAAGGAGATGTGTACAATGTGGAATAGATTGCAAAGTTTTGTTGAAAAAAACCACCCCGAACAAGCTCAAACAAGCCATAACAGCAGCATGTTCATGACCAAACAATGTCCTTCTTCAGGAACATGTTGAAAAGGCGCCAGAAACAGAGGACTGTGGGCAGTTATTTTGTTAAAGTGTCCAGTGACTCCCAAGCTGGCCCTAGTGGGATTAAAAGACAAAGAAAGAAGTAACCCCAGATAGGACTGGTACCTGAAGTCCTTCTGGATGGGGATTCCCTTCCAAACACTAACCCCTCCCCCCCTCCTCCTCCTCCCTCTCTTCCATATGCCATCAACAATCTTCAATAATGGTAAGTAAAAGACTTGCATTTATTTACTAATACTTTTAGTAGTACAGCACTGTAGTATTTAATGTTTTTGTCTATGTAGAAGCTTAATTTTATTAAAATAAAATATTTTTTTTATTTTTTTGGATTTCGGGGAAAGATTAATTGTATTTCCATTATTTCTTAGGGGAAAATTTAAAATCCCCCCAACATTTCACGTTAAGAACAATTTCCGGGAACGGATTAAATTCGAATGGCGGGGGGCCATTATATTTTTTAAATAGTGAATCTCTCACCCCCTTTTAAATTTTTGAGGGTTGGGAAAGTAAAAGGGCTAAGAGACCTGATGCAGAGGGGGTTGGGGGGACGATGATCCCTTTGCCAGCTGACAAAAAGGGGTTAAGAACAAAGGCCTGGTTTTTTTGGGGGGTTTTCCCCTGATCCAACCTGTTCAAGGTCAGCACTGAGGCCCACGAGGACTCAACGCAGGAAAGATGCCCATTTTTGGAGGCCATGACGAGGGGGGGCCCATTCTTTTGCGCGCACACCATGCGAGTCATCTCAACGCCCCACGGGGTCCAGCAACACTGCAACAATACATTATTGTCATTTAAAACCAATGAGAATAGGTCAAAAACCAACCCCTTGCAAGTATAACAATCCACAGCTAATCCAGAGTTTTAAGATAAAACAGCTAACTTGCACATGCAGTATTTAAGAAAAAATAAAACCCCCCCTTTTCGTCCAGAATCCCAAAATGTGCGGGGGTATTTTTTGGGGATATCTTTCTCATGGTGCCTTGAAGGTTACCTTCCTCATGGTGCCTTGAAGGTTCAGAAAATCACCCACCTACAGCAGACTCAATACTGTTGAGACTTCCACTAAATTAAAGTTGATAAACTGTAAAAAAAAATTTCCCTTCCTGGGTGATTTATGCAGATTTGGGAAAAGCTCTTTCAATGTGTATAAAAACAACTAAGAACAATTTAAGGGATTTCCACTCAAACAATGATAAGATGAAACAGGGTGTCTTTGGGAATATCCGAGGCTCAGAGGTTATGTAGCCTCGAGAAGGAATACGACTACATTCACCAGGTCTTCTTTAAACCACACTTAAACTGTCCCTCTCATGTCCCCGGGTTCATTAACCCCCCAAGCTTAACATACCTTTCAGAAATTTTGTCACCCTTTCCCCAATAGCAAGGTGGCTAATAGTATTTTATTTCCAGTGCCTTCTGTCGAGTTAAAACAAAAGCTTTTGGGGTACCAGGGGAAGGATACAATAAAATAAAATGCATTTGCCATATTGCCAATTTTAATAATCCCTCAGAACTTGTGACCCCACACAGCCAAGATATCAGGGGGGTAGTCTCATGGTGTCATGGTCAGGACCACAGCTGAAAAATTTTCCCACAATGTAATCACCTTTGTCAATGTTATCAGATTTTTTTCCTCAACTGTATTTTCTATACTATGTTCCAAAACAGGGGAGAGTGGTAAATTTGTAATTTTTTTTTGGGAAGCTTTTTTCCCCTAAATGGGAGTACTTGACCTTGGATTCACCTACATATACTGGGCTATTTTATTTTCTCTATTGGACTGATAAACCCCCCGGTGAGCGAAACGCCCTTAATAAATACACAACCCAAACTTACAAATATACGTATCGGGTTTTTAAAAACCATTTACCAGCCAATTCACACACAAGTACAACGTCAAAAAGAGGAAAGTTCTGGGGGGAAACACCCTCGATATGATCAACCAAATGTCTCCTTTTGTAATTAAACCCGTCCAGTTATTCAAATGTTCAGTTTTAATCGCATCTCCTACGATCCCACTCTCCAAATATGCTCACTTCCCTGTAATAACTATAGGACTTGAAAAAAAGCAAATTTTCTTGATAAAATAAGAATTTTCTTTTTTTTGAACATCAGAGCTTTTTTATTATACAAGCAGGAGTGGTGTCGTTGTCATGTAACACTGAAAGACCAGGTAACACTAGTGCTGACACCAGGTGACACTAGTGCTGACACCAGGGCATACTAGGGGCCCCGAAAAGGTACACTTTCTGACACCAGGGGGGCACCCCCCACTTATATACAAAAAATAAAAATAAACGCTAAAAACCCAAAGGGGCAGTTATACAAAAAACTGTCATTGAAATGGCCTTTGGGACCAATCACTGAGTTGGGATTGGTATCATCATTACTGTAGTCTTGTGTAACATCACTACTATAGTTAGTATTGTATAACATCACTTTCCGTAGTTAGTATTGTATAAACACTACTGTAGTTAGTATTTATAACATCACTACTTTGTTAGTATTGTATAACATCACTACTGTAGTTAGTATTGTATAACCCTCACTACTGTAGTTAGTATTTAAACATCACTACTGTAGTTAGTATTGTATAACATCACTAATGTATTAGTATTGTATAACATCACTTCGTAGTTAGTATTGTATAACATCAAAATTTTTAGTTAGTATTGTATAACATCACTACTGTAGTTAGTATTGTATAAAAATCACTACTGTAGTTAGTATTTTTATAACATCAATATTTTAGTTTTGTATTGTATAACATCACTACTGTAGTTAGTATTGTATAAAACACTACTGTAGTTGATTTAAAACATCACTACTTTTTAGTTAAAAATATTGTATAACATCACTACTGTAGTTAGTATTGTATAACATCACTACTGTAGTTATATTGTATAAAAATCACTACTGTAGTTAGTATTGTATAACATCACTACTGTAGTTAGTATTGCAGAACATTACTACCAGAAGTTAGTATTGTATAACATCAACATTGTAGTTATATTGTATAAATATAATTAATAAAGGCATTAGGCAACAGACCATTGTAGTTAGTAATGCGTAACACCATTACTGTAGTTAGTAATGCAACACCATTACTGTAATATAATGCGTACACATCGTAGTTAGTAATGTGTAACATCATTACTGTAGCAGGTCCTGGGCAGCAGCCGTAAGGTTTTCAATAACAGTGAAGGTTACACCACCGCCCGAGCATTCACTAGAGCATAAAAACGAAACGTGGAAAGTGAATGTTACCTGACATGAATGTGACAACAGAAACAAGAGGTGAACTATCCAAGTGTTAATCTTAGACACAGTGCTTCAACACGCTTACATGACCCCCCAAATACCACCATTCAACACACATACCTCTTAGTCGATTTTGGGGGCTTGAGGGGTCATCGCCCCGATACCCCATCCCAGACAAGGCGTACTAGAAATGATAACATTCATAGTATAATGAATTGCCTCGTTTTTTTGAAGCACAAATCATTGTTATTCAGGGCCCCAAACATAGTCTTCTAAGATCAATCTGTATAAGATCTATGATCAACTTGCTACTGGTAGCGTCACTAATGCACTTCCATAATACATAAATCACCACAAACACGTAAAATTATTCAAAGAGTTTTCATATTTGCACCTATATCCAAATTGTGCTGTCTTCCACCTTGTCAATAAATTTAGAGAAAAGGGGAAATATCCCCATTGTTTATGTTGGCAAATGCCTCCAAAATCTCAAAATCACCACCACACAGGTGACCTAGAATGGAGATCTTCGTGGCCGGTTTCCTCATGAGTTCTTCTACCCTGAAGACCGGCCTGTGGCCAGACTTCCTTGCTGACTGGGTATTTAACCAGCCTGCTGCCGTTGTAATGACACGCAGGTTCAACTCACAAACCGCCTACTTGATCTGTATGACAATTGATACTTTTGTTAGTCAAAGCTATTTCATTTGCTCTTCAAGCTGCTACATATCTTTTCAAGAACTACTACAATTGTAATTATCATAGAACATAAAAATTTATACAATTTAAACAAAATGAGAAAAAGGATATCGCTAAACACTTCACAAGCACAGTACTATGTTGCTGATCAGGGTGAGCTGATGCTTCACCTTGCGGCTTGTCCTCTTTTTTCACCTGCCGCTTTGAGCCAATTAGCAGGTTAATTTAAATAAATATTTAAGTTGACTGACATGTAATATATAAGAAAGACTATACCCCCTCCCGGACTTTAGAGTATCTATACTAAAAATTTAAGCTGAATAGGACAAGGGGCACAGGTGGAAGGCTGAGAGACAAGGAGGACGTCAGTATGTACTCTTTAGACTCAGTGTGAATAAAGCAATGAGCTGGATAACAGAATTGCATACTAAATTAATACGCAGATTTGAGAGTAGGTATGACTGAGTCTCAAAAAGATCAAGAAAACCGGTAATGGCAGTCGAAGTAGTCTTGGAGCAGGGGCCAGGTGCTGAGACTGACCTCATTAAGCAAAACTCTGGTCTGTAATGACATGAGCTTATCTTGGAGCAGAGATCATATAACTAAGTAGTACACAATGTTTACAATTGTAATCGTTCTTTTATCTGCTATGTCATGTGATAATATTATATGGCATCTTATGAAATGTATATTATTTTGTATATATATTCGGTGATAAAAGTAAAACAGAAAGATAAAATTTAGCAGTGATATAAACTATGTTATGCAAGGACCAACTTACTATTAATGAGGTTTACTGCATACCACACATTCTCCTCACCAGTAGGGAATTTTGTGCTTACACTGACTGCCAATAACGACCACCAACATACTACCACCAGTCAACTAAATCTCAGCCCGACACCAAGTGGCGCGTGCAAAGATCCCAGAACCAAAAGACCCTAGCAACAGGGCAATGTCAAGGATAACTTAAATTCTACCGTCTCTAGCTCAAACGATGTATCCTTCGGGTATCAAACGCTCAGAATGATCAAAGCTAACAATTTGGATAGCTTTAAAAATTGGTTCGACAAAGCGAGCTGCCTAGCACAATAGGCTTGCTGCAGTACGCGTATTCTGGCCAAACCACTCAACTCCAGCATCTAGCCCCATCACTTGTGGTTCACTTGATGTATTCATTAACTCTCTTCTTCCACATAAAAATTATCACATCATAAAGGGACAGAAAACAAGGTAAGAAAAAAAAAATAATAAAATATTCCAGTTTTTCACAAAAATATTTACCTTCATGTAATTTTTACCCCAAGGGGTAAATTTACTGGTTGAGAATCACTGCAGTAGTAGTGTCTAGCTGAGATGCATTACTACGCAACCATAAGCCTAGATGACCAGTATCTTAGTGGATTAAAGCAAATCATTACACCTGCTGCTGCCCCTATTCACTCAGGAGAACAGTACTAGGGGACAATGCAAGTGGAAAGATATTACCACTTCTGCTGACACAAGCCGCCTGCAGAAGCTGACCCAAAGAAGATTTATGGTTTATTCAATAGGCGAAACATTTCAATAAAGTCCGTCTCTGCAAATGTATTTATCTCGGTGTTATTTGTTGTCGTTGATACGTCCTATGACTAGTATAGAATATAGGTAAAGGCTAGCTTGAAAAGAGCTATATAAATATAATAATAAATTAATATACACAATATATATGATATATATATAATAATAATATACACAACTTTTATTTACTACAAGAAGTACATGGTATACAGGTCTAGCTATATTTCCAAAGACATACTACTATATAGAAAGTCCTCATTACTGGAGTACTGGGCAGATTAGGTCAGTGTCCTAGGATGCACTCACACCAGTCGACTAACACCTAGAAAATTGACTTTACTGATGGGCAACATAGACAACAGGTGTAAAGAAACATCATGTTTGCCCTGGCCGAATCGAAATCCAGGCCCTCACGAAGCGAGAGCTTTAGCCACCAGACCACCAGAACCCTATATATAATATATATATTATATATATATATATGTTATTATTATATATATATATCATATAATGTGTATATATATATATACATATATATATATATAATTATATATTATATTATATATATATATATATATATATATATATATATATATATATATATATATATATACACACACGCCCTATAGTACTCTTGTCACTACTGAGGTCCAATCATCACTATGGGCCGAAATACTGGAAGGTTTGCCACACACACACACACTATATGCATGCATAATATCCATGTCCAACTGACATGTGCCTAGGACAAAATGGTAACCAACACACACACAAAACAGGCCCACACAGCTTTCCCCCTGCTCCCTCCCCCCACCCTCCCCTCTCACCCCCTCTCCCCCCTCTCCTCTCCTTTTCTCTCTCCACCCTCCTCCACTCCTCTCCTCATATTCCCCCTCCCTCCTCTTCCATTTCCCCAATGTCTCCAGTTTCTCCTCTCTCTCCCTCACCCCACACAAACACTCAGGCAATCACACCACAAAACAATCAAAAGAAATACAGAGTTTTTCACTGGCATCTAAAAAGAAAAAAATGGGTACCAGAGAGCAGACGGAAAACTAAGGGACTGGAGGATGAGTCTAAGAAGATTGGGCAGCAGAGCTTGAAAAGGAAACATGAGTGGGAAAGGAAGCTAGAAGCTTAGCATGAAAATGGAGATGATGCTGCAGAAGCAAAAAAATGGAGGAGAGGATAGCTGCAGGAAGTGGAAGAAGCAAGTCACAACAGCAGAGGCTAAGATACAAAGATTAGAAGAGGAGCTAAAATTTGAAACAGCCTAAAGAACTAAAAAGCAATGTGGACATGATATCAGAAACTGCTACCCAGACACAAGAAGGGACCAGAGAACGAGTGAAACTGTATGCAGAGGCCCTATCAGACCATCGTGGAACCCGAAAAAAAGAGAGGATCACATCAGGAACAATCGGGGGAAGTAGAAAAAGGAGAGCTAAGCTATACCAGAAGCCCCACAGACCACAGCAGTTCACAGGAAAGTTAAGAAGGGAAAACAAGCCACTGGGCAAGGGATAACAGAAAGAAGAGATTGAAGAAAGGACAGCTGCAATGAGGCAACTAAATCAATCAGGGGTTATAGGGACAGGCAAGAATGAGAGTGAGACTGTCTTTGTTTATGGGTCCTGGAAGCTGAAGCAAGAAGACAAGGGGAGAAAACGCAATTGAAAACATCATGAAAGCAAAAGGAGAAGATGACATGACCCAGCACCCAGCTGGCAAATTTTCTGAGAATAGGGGTTGCAAAGAGGAAGAATCCGCCAGTCAAAGTGATTTTCAAGGCAGAATTGACTCAAACAAGATCCTGCAGGAGAAAGCAAGACTAAGGATATATCAGAGTACCGGAGGGTATCTCAACGCGACAGAACACGAGAAGAAAGACAGAAACTGAAAGAGAGGGTCAGAGACAAAAGGAGGAAAGAGAGATGGACAGGAGAACCCAGACCAGGAGGAAGCCCAATGCAATCACCTTCAGATGTCCCCCAACCTGGACAACCCCAATGCAGCCAAACAACTAACCAAAACACATGCCATACCTAATGCTTCCACCCACCTCATTACAAACTCCACCTTCACACCAACCACCTATAGTTCCTCATCAGGTCCCACTTTCCCAACCCAACGTACCCCCAGACTACGGTATTAGAAAAGAAGTTGAAGGTTTGGTATACAAATGCAGATGGTATAACAAATAAATGTAGGAGTGGCATGAAAGACAAAGGAGACATCCCAGACATATAGCACTACAGAAACGAAACTCACCAGGATGATAAAATAGCCATCTTTCCACCCGGATATCAAATCCTCAGGAAAGATAGAGGGAGCAGAGGGGAGGAGGAGTTGCACTGCTCATTAAGAACCGGTGGGGGATTTGAGGAAGTGGAAGGAATGGATTGAATGAGAGCATAAGGTGGTAATTGCTGTAATGTACAACCCGCCACAGAACTGCAGAAGGCCAAGAGATGAATTAGACAGAGCAACAGAGCAATGTGAATTGAGAGGTGGCCAGAAGAGCCCACATGGGAAGAGCAAAGTTACTAGTTATGGGTGATTTCAATCACAAGTTGATTGACTGGGAAAACCTGGAGCCCCATGGAGGTCCTGGGAATCATGAGAGCCACAAGATGGATGTGGTACTGAAAACTCATGCATCAACATGGATCATCTGAATCATCCCTACCAAGACTGGACCTAGCATTCACCTTGAGTAGTTCGACATCGAGGATATCACGTATGAAAGGCCCCTTGGAGCTAGTGATCATTTGGTTTGCGTTTGATTATATAGTTGAGCTACAAGTGGAGAGGGAGCAGGAATAGGAAGGAGAAACGAAACTACAAAAGGGGGACTACAAAGGGATGAGGAACTTCCTACAAGACGCTCAATGGGAGAGAGAATTGGCAGGAAAACCAGTAAAAGAAATGATGGGAAAATGTGACAACCAAATGCAAAGAGGCAGAGGAGAGGTTTGTCCCAAGGGAAACAGAAGTAACGGGAAGACCAGAACAAGTCCTTGGTTCACCCAAAGGTGTAGGGAGGCAAAAACCAAATGCACCAGAGAATGGAAAAAGTACAGAAGACAAAGGACCCAGGAAAATAAAGAGATTAGCCGAAGAGCCAGAAACTAATATACGGGTAAGAAGGAGGCTGGACAATCGAAAATGATATAGCATCAAAAGTCAAGTCTGACCTAAAGCTGTTGTACAGCCACATTAGGAGGAAAACAACAGTCAAGGACCAGGTAATCAGGCTGAGGAAGGAAGGTGGGGAGTTCACAAGAAACGACCAAGAGGTATGTGAGGAGCTCAACATGAGATTTAAAGAAGTATTTACAGAGGAGACAGGAAGGACTCCAGGAATTCAGAATAGGAGGTATACCAACAAGTGCTGGATGAAATACACAACCAAGGAGGAGGAGGTGAAGAAGCTGTTATGTGAACTCGATCCCTCAAAGCGGTGGGACCTGACAACATTTCTCCGTAGGTCCTTAGAGAGGAGCAGAGATGTTAAGTGTGCCATCTAACAAAATCTTCAACACTTCCATTGAAACTGGGCAACTACCTGAGGTGTGGAAGATGGCAAATGTAGTCCCAATTTTTAAGAAAGGAGACAGACACGGGCATTAAACTACAGACCCTGTGTCACTGACGTGTATAGTATGCAAAGTCATGGAGAAGATCATCAGGAGGAGAGTGGTGGAGCACCTAGAAAGACACAAGCTTATAAACGACAACCAGCACGGTTTCTGGGAAGGAAAATCCTGTGTCACAAACCTACTGGAGTTTTATGACAAGGTAACAGAAGTAAGACACGAGAGAGTGGGGTGGATAGACTGCATTTTCTTGTACTGCAAGAGGGCTTCACACAGTTCCTCACAGAGGTTAATGCAAAAGCTAGAGATCAGGCACACCTAACAGGAAAGGCACTGCAATGGATCAGAGAATATCTGACAGGAGGCAACAACGAGTCATGGTACGTGACGAGGTGTCAGAGTGGCACCTGTGACGGTGGGGTTCCACAAGGGTCAGTCCTAGGACCTGTACTGTTTTGGTATATGGAATGACATAACGGAAGGATAGACTCAGAAGTGTCCCTGTTTGCAGATGATGTGATGTTAATGAGAAGAATTAAATCAGTTGAGGATCAGGTAGGACTACAAAGAGACCTAGACAGGCTACAAGCCTGGTCCAGTAAATGGCTCCTTGAATTTAACCCTGCCAAATGTAAAGTCATGAAGATTGGGAAGGGCAAAGAAGACCGCAGACAAATTATAATCTAGGTGGCCAAAGACTACAAACCTCACTGAAGGAAAAAGATCTTGGGGTGAGTATAATTCGAGCACATCTCCTGAGGCACACATCAATCAGATAACTGCTGCAGCATATGGGCGGCTGGCAAACCTAAGAATAGCTCCAATACCTCACTAAGGAATCGCTCAAGACTATGTACACCATATACATCAGGCCCATACTGGGTATGGCACCAGTTTGAACCCACACCTGGTCAAGCACGTCAGGAAATTAGAGACTGTGCAGAGGTTTGCAACAAGACTAGTCCCAGAGCTAAGGAGATTGTCCTACGAAGAAAGTTAAGGGAAATCGGCCTGATGACACTAGAGGACAGGAGGTTAGGGGAGACATGATAACGACATATAAAATACTGCGAGGAATAGATAAGGTGGACAGAGACAAGATGTTCCAGAGATTGGACACAGAAACAAAGGGTCACAGTTGGAAGTTGAAGACTCCCATGAGTCAAAGGGATGTTAGGAAGTATTTCTTCAGTCATAGAGTTGTCAGGAAGTGGAATAGCCTAGAAAGTGATGTAGTGGAGGCAGGAACCATACATAGTTTTAAGACGAGGTTTGATAAAGCTCATGGAGCAGGGAGATGACCTAGTAGCAATCAGTGAAGAGATAGGGCCAGGAGCTAGACTCGACCCATGCACCACAAATAGGTGAGTACAAATAGGTGATACACACACACACTTACACACAAAGGACTCCAGCAAACTGGGATGGAAGGGTACACCAACAAGTGCTGGACACATTACACACAACAGAGGAGGAGCTAAAGAGGCTAAGTGAGCTAGATACCTCAAAGCCTGTGGGACCGGACAACATCTCTCCATGGTCCCAAGAGAGGGCAGAGGCACTATATGTGCCACTAACAACAATCTTCAACACATATATCAAAACAGGGAAACTACCTGAGGTGTGAAAGACGGCAAATGTAGTCCCAATCTTTAACCCTTTCGCTGACTGTGCCGTAGTACATGGCTGAGATCACTGTTTGTGCCAGTACTACGCAATGAGCTCAGCTCACCAGAGAAGCTGTGAGCGCAAATCTGGGCCTAGATATGAGAGAATGGGTTTATGCATTAAATGTGCACCACAAAAATCTTGCAGCATGCAGTGAATAATGAAAAAACTGCACCATGTTTTTGTTTAAAATAGCAACATTGTGGTGTATTTTCATATGGTTATGGTTATATTCTCAGTTTCTTGGTCTGATTTGATAGAATGGAAGATATATTACAGAAATAGAGATGACTTTGATTGGTATCAGGACTGAAAATAGCTTAAAATTGAGGTCAATCTAGCAAAATGTTTTATTTTTGCCGATATACAAGAATAAACAAATCATGTCACTCATCCAATACACATCCAACTGGTGGGTTAAATATGCATTCACGAATGAGCTGATATTATTTATATAGTTATTACAATATTGCATGACAGTAAATTGTCTATTTTTGTGTGTGAATAAAAATCAAAATGGAATTCATGTGTAAAGCCTGGGAACATAACTAATGAATAGAGGAAATATTATTTTAGTGCCAGAAATACCTGCACTGTCTATTCTGGACCTATTTTGAATATTTTGAAATTTGTGTGAAATTGGCCAAATTACCAATTTCTGATTGCTTTATGGGTAGTTAAATAGTTGACTGGGCGATTTCTTGTGCTCAGTCGATAAAATGGAAGACATACTAGCGAAATAGCTAAAATTTGGTCGAATGAAATGATGTAATTGACTTAAAATAGGACTCAAAGTCAGAAAAATAGCTGATGCATAAATATCGATGACATGGAAAAATTTGCAAAATTGTAATTTTGCAAATTTTCATCAATTTGTACTTTTGTTTTATTACCTTAAAAAAAATATTCTCTACCATTTCATAAAAAAAATAGTTTTTTTATTTTGAAAATTTTTAAACAATACAGACAAGTTTCAGATCAGGGTCTGGAGAGTAAAAGGGGTTTAAAGAAAGGATACAGACAGTGTCACTGACATGCATAGTATGCAAAGTCGTGGAGAAACTTATCAGGAGAAGAGTAGTGAAGCACCTATAAAGGAATGAGCTTATAAACAATAATTAGCATGGTTTCAGGAAAGGGAAATCCTGTGTCATAAACCTACTGGAGTTTTACAACAAAGTGACAGAAGCAAGGGGATGGAAAGAAAGAAAAGAGACAGAAAAAGAGAGAAAAAGAGAGAGAGAGAGAAGAAGAGAAAGAAAGAGAGAGAAAGATAGACAGAGAGAGAAAGAGAGACAGACAGACAGAGAGAGAGACAGACAGACAGACAGACAGACAGACAGACAGAGAGAGAGAGAGAGAGAGAGACAGAGAGAGAGAGAGAGACAGAGAGGGGAGACAGAGAGAGAGACAGAGAGAGAGAAAAACAGAGGGAGAGACAGAGAGAGGAGACAGAGAGACAGAGAGAGAAGACAGAGAGAGAGAGAGAGAGAGAGAGAGGAGAGAGAGGGAAGAAGAGAGAGAGACAAAAGAGAGACAGAGAGAAAAGAGAGAGAGAGAGAGAGAGAGAGAGAGAGAGAGAGAGAGAGAGAGAAGAGAGAGAAGAGAGACAGAAAGAGAGAGAGAGAGAGACAGAGAAAAGGAGAGAAGAGAGAGAGAGACAAAGAGAGAGACAGAGAGAGAGAGACAGAGAGGGACAGAGAGAGAGAGACAGAGAGAGAGAGCAAGAGAGAGACAGAGAGAGAGAGAGACAGAGAGAGAGAGACAGAAAAGAGGGGAGAGACAGAGGTGAGTAGTTTTATTTACTTGGACTGCAAGAAGGCCTCGACACAGTTCCACACAAGAGATTAGTGCAAAAGCTAGAGGAGCAGGCAGAAATAACAGAAAAGGCAATGCAATGGATCAAAAATACCTGACAGGAGAAATGAGTGATGGTACTTGATGAGGTGTCAGAGGGTGCTTGTGATGAGCTAAGTTCCACAAGGGTCAGTCTTAGGGCCTGTGCCATTTCTGGTACACATGTGAATGACATGACAGAAGGATAGATTCAGAGGTGTCCCCATTTGCAGATGATGTGAAGCTAATGTGAAGAATTCAAATGGATGAGGATCAGGTGGAAGTACACTACAAGGTATCTGGACAGGTCCAACAACTGACTCCTGTTGTTAACCCCACCAAATGCAAAGTCATGAGGTTTGGGGAAGGTGAAAAAGACCGCAGACAGAGTACAGGCTAGGGGCCAAAAATTGCAAACCTCATTCAAAGAAAAGGATCTTAGGGTGACTATTACCAGCACATCTCCTGAGGCACGCCTCAAACAAATAATTGCTGCAGCAATTATATGGTTGAGGGGTCATTCAAAGGGGTTAAGGAGTTATTTAAGACACTGTACACCATGTACATCAGGCCCATATTGGGTATGCAGCACCAATGGGACCACCTCGGTCAAACATGTCAAGAAATTAGAGAAAGTAAAGGTTTCAACAAGGCTAGTCCTAGAACTGAGAGGTTTCCTATGAGGAGAGGTTAACCCTTTGGGGTCCAAGGTCTCTCTGAAACTCGTTCTTAGGTCCACGATTTAAAAAAAAAAATCTTATGAAATGATAGAGAATCTTTTCCGATCATAACGCCACAAAATGATGAAATTTGATCGAAAACTAACGGAATTATGCTTTCGCAAGTTGCGGTATCCATGACATTTACGCATCGGCAATTTCGCCCCCTTTGAGCCCCATTTTGGCAAATTCCAATGTTTCAGTCTACTAAAATTATAGCTATTTCGCAGAACTCCATTTCTTCTATCGATTGGTACAAGAACGCCTATTTACCAATTTCAACTACCCAAAATAGTGGTCAGAAAATGGCAATTTGGCCAATTTCACACAAATTTCAAACGATGCCAATTTCAAAATAGGGTCCATAATAAACAAGGCAGACATTCCTGGCACTAAAATAACATCTTTTCTGTTCATTAGTCACGTCTCCAGGCCCCTCTTACATTACTTTTTCTTTCCATTTTGAATTTTTATTCTCACAAAAAAAAGAAGATTTACTTTTTGTATACAACTGCATCATTGTAAAAATGGTATAAATATTATCAGCGCACTTGTGCAAAAATATTAGACCCCCAGTTGATGTGTATTGGACGCATGGTGGGTTTGTTTACTCTTGAACATCGGCAAAATCGAACATTTTTGCTTCTGTCTCCCGTTTCAAGGTACTTGTCATCGTGAAACCAGTCAAAAATTTTCTCTATTTCTGTAATATATCATCTATTCTATAAAAAAGAGACTAAGAAAACGAGAATACAACATAAATACCATACGAAAATAGACTACAAAGTGCTGTTTATACCAAAAACACGGTAAGAGTTTTCCCTCATTATGCACTGTGTGGTGCAGAATTTTATACTGCCACACTGGCCGCGACCATTCTATCACATCTAGGCCTAACAGCATGTTTCTGCTTTATTTTAGGCCTAGAATTTAGGGGTACTAGTACGTCAGTAACCACAGTGCGTAAAACGTACAGTGGACCCCAGTTTAAAACTTCACTCCTGAAGTCTGCTCAGTGCCATTACCGAACGAATTTACTCCCTTAAGGAAAAATTTCACGTAGGTTAGTCTATTTCAGACCCAAAATACACTTCCAAGAACTTACAAAAATTTTACTTACATATTCAGATTTCTGGGTATTCGTTAACGAGGGTCCACTGTCTTTACCATAACCCCGAAAGGGTTAAAAAGGGAAATCAACCTGACAGTATTTCTATGTAAGAGTGATGGTAACATGTTTTTTTTCTAAGGAGTAAAATAGTTGCCTTCACAAACATACATACACAAAAATTTCCCCTGGCCAGATTTATGCTAGCTTACAGTATAATGCAGATGTCAATCTGCAGCCCGAGGGCCACATGTGGCCCTTCTAGGAAATGGATGCGGCCTTTATATGAAATTATGAATTCACTTTTATGTAGGTTCAACACTGGACAGTGTCAACAATTACAAAATATTATTGTTATTATTCATAAAAATGAGAAAAATTGCAAAATGTGGCCCTTCTTTAAATTTGCCTTTTCAAACTGGCCCCTTTCATGCTAAAAGTCTGAGAACTACTGGTCTAGTGTATATTAAAACAGAGGAGTGTATGCAAGGTGTATAATGTTACCTGGGATATCTTACAGCACACTGACGTACAACTGAAGCACAGAGCTCTGCTTTACGACCCTCAATGTTATCTCACAGACTCAGTTTGAGCTTTTGTGATCCCCTTCTCTCCTTAACTCCCTATCACTCCATTATCCTCTCCCTCCTTCCCTTCCTCTCTACCTTTCTTCCTCCAGCCTGTTACACACTAAGCTCCAAGTAACTTTTCATTTAGTTTGCAAAGTCAGTACGCTAGCCCTCCATTTTGGGAGCAGTGGCAGAATACCATCATTCAGGAGAACGCCAATTATATACACCAAAGAACAACAGCAGAGTGAATGTGTGTGCGTTTGCGTGTGTGTGTGTGTGTGTGTGTGTGTGTGTGTGTGTGTGTGTGTGTGTGTGTGTGTGTGTGTGTGTGTGTGTGTGTGTGTGTGTGTGTGTGTGTGTGTGTGTGTGTGTGTGTGTGTGTGTCTGTGTCTGTGTCTGTGTCTGTGTCTGTGTCTGTGTCTGTGTCTGTGTCTGTGTCTGTGTCGCTGTGTCTGTGTCTGTGTCTGGTCTGTGTCTGTGGGGCTGTGTCTGTGTCTGTGTCTGTGTCTGTGTCTGTGTCTGTGTCTTCTCCTCTCTCTCTCTCTCTCTCTCTCTCTCCCCTATCTGCTGTAAACGAACTTCAGATCCACTTCAGTGTTTACACTCTTGTATTTGTGTCAGAGGAAATATTTGTGCACGATGAAGTGATCTGACAATGGTGGCTCGCCAAACTGTGTAACCCCCTACGGATTTGGAGCTTCCCCGTGCACATACAGTAATCTCAGTTACATATGACTATAAAAAAATGCAGCATATGCGCGAAGGGGCTTATATACCATGGACAGTTGAGGTGAAGCAGTCGTAGGCGGTGTCACCTTTAACAAACCCACAGGTGGAAGGTCATGCCTATAGGTTAATCAAGCATTGAATTCCTATAGGCATGACCTACTTCCACCTGTGTGGTTCATATCTTCAAATGATTTAGTTGCGTGGCTTGCAGCCTTGCCCGCTGTCAGCAACGGCAGCCATATCTGTTGACAGCGACTCACTCCAGTCCAAGAAACGTCCACGTCCAATCCCCCCCACACACACACACACACACACGCACGCACGCACACGCACGCACACGCACGCACACGCACGCACACGCACGCACGCACGCACGCACAATCTCCTGAAGTATACAGTTTCGACACAAGGAGTCATTCAAGACACTGTACACTGTATACTTCAGGCCCACATTGCAATATGCAGCACCAGTATGGTGAAACACGTCAAGAAATTAGAGAAATTGCAAAGGTTTGCAATAAGAGCTAAGGAGCATGTCGTATGAGGAGAGGTTAAGGGAAATCGACCTGACGACAATGAAGGACAGGAGGGACAGAAGGGGACATGATAATGACATAAAATACTGAGAGGAATTGACAAGGTGGATTGGGACATATATTTCAGAGATGGTACACAGGAACAAGGGGTCACTACTGAAAATTGAAAACTCTGATGAATCATAGGGATCTTAGGAAGTCGTTCTTCAGTCATAGACTTGTCAGAAAGTAAAACAATCTGGAGAGTGATGTAATTGGGGCAGGATCCATACATAGCTTTAAGAAGAGGTTCGATAAAGCTCATGGAGAAAGAGTGGGCCTAGAAGCGACCAGTGAAGAGGCGGGGCAGAGGAGCTATGAATCAACCCATGCAACCACACACATTGGTGAGTACACACACACAAACACACAAGAGCTGTGAATCGACCACTGTAACCACATATAGGAGAGTACACACACAGCAATCAGTGAAGAGGCCGGGCCAGGCTCTATGACTCGATCCCTGCAACCACAAATAGGCGAGCGCGCACACACAACTTTCCAATCCCACTTTAATAACCCCACAAAAACCCTGCAACACCCCACTATACTTTTCAAATATACCACAAAATCAGCCTCCTCCACACACATTTATTTCTCCTCCTTTTTTGAACTCTAATTATACCAGTATAAAAACAAATTGAGAAGAATATATTCCTTACAAATCCTATAAATCTTTCCATACGTCTTGTGTTACCATTCACAATTCTGCCAGATATTACCTTTCCTACAATGAGCCAAGCTGTTTACTAATGCTGTACTGATCGCGCTAATAAGCTAATTATGCATTCACTTAGAGCTTCAGGACAATACCTGCGTGGATTGTAGCTTCAGTGCAATAGCTGGGGAAGGGGGAGTGAAACTTGTAGTTTCAATTACAGAGATGGGTGAGTTGTAGGTTCGATACAATAGTTGGGGGCTTGTAGCTTGGGTACAATACATTAGTTGGATGGCTTGTAGCCATCAAGGGAGGATTTTAGCTTCAGTACAATAGCTTAGCTGGAAAAAAAGAAATGATGTTAAGGTGACTTTAATACACTATCATACCTCATGTTCGTCTCCAGCTGCGTACATCATTCATGTACACTATCTCATCTTCCCAACCTATGGAAGACGTGACAATAAAAATAATACCAAATTGTCAAATAAATAATTCTACACCTTTCTCCAGCAAGAAGCCCTGAGGCAGTCAAAGTATGAAGACATTTACTGCCTGGCAGCAGGAAGGATCAGCCTCTGAGGGAGTATAACTTTCAGAGGCATCAAACTGTGGCTCCCTCGAGCACAGTGCTTTAACCTGCACACTCCTCACTCTGAGATTTTCTCTCCTACTGCACGGCTTAAACACACAAATGTTTTGTCACTTGTAATTTTACACCCAAACACACACCCACCCCCACACACACCCACACCCACCCCCACACACACCCCACACCCACCCACACACACACCCACACCCCCCCACACACACACACGTACGTACGTTATCCTCTCGTGGATCCTGGATATAACCTGGAGAGACAGCTCACCCAAATTGTCTTGCACCCGCATACTTATTGAAATTATTCCTTTCGTGTCTAACTGGGCTGTGGGAGGGAAGAGAATGGTTAATATCGTTCGTGTTCCCAGCTACCTGTGTGAATGTTGTCAGCCAGGCATAATTCTGCGTTTCTTTGAGTGATGCGTCAAGTGGCGGGTGTGGATAATCAAGAACGGTCAGGTTCTGAACTTTCGTGTCTCTAGTTAGGTTCAACTACCTCAAGATTGTTAAGTTTGGAACCTTCATGTTCTTCGTCGAGGATCAATTACCTCAGGGCTGGCAGGTTCAGATCTTTCTCGTCTCCAGTAAAAAACTAAAAAAAAACTTACCCTGTGCAATGAACCTCAGACATTATCCTGAACAACAGTTTTAAAAGTTTAGTTTTATTCTAAATTGTTAAATCTACCTCATTAAAGGGAATAAAGGATCAAAGGAGCAGTGAAGGTTAAAACATCAAGCTAATCCTGAAGTTATGGAAAAAAAGACACTAATGTACAGTTCGGAACATGTCGCCACGAGTAGCTTCTTCAGTCGTTCATAAGGTTTAGCAGAGGCAGCATTTTGAGGAACGACGATGCAGTCACCGTAGCAGAGGGAGAAAATTATCTTTGGATATCCTAACAGTGATGGTCGAGCAAGCTCCGAGGTGGGGTACATATCCTTCAGTTCATTAGGACTGAAGGAACCACTCGTGGCGTAATGTTTCCTATAATGTCCTGAACTGCACGTGTCTTTTCCACATTTTGTCGGCATCACCAGACCATTTATCAGTTAATCCCGTAGCAGTGACCTGACATTACATTTCTCACCCTGCCAAAAAACATCCAGCTTTGGTCCACCATAGCTTCCTATCCACCAAAACCGAGATGAGGTACAACAACCATACCACAGAAGTCCTGCTTCTAAAATCATCCTATGGAAGCTCTGTGCGTGAGTGGGTATCGTACATGTAAGGACCGCGGTTCGAATCCCTGTCCATTCTGTTATATATATATGCATACACACAAGCGCATCTATGTTACAGTAATCCTCACAAAATTACTACCTGGATCACCCAGTTAGTTTTTTTTATAGCGACAGTTACTGTGAGCTCCACTAACCTTGCAATATACAGTACTGCTTCCCTAAATTATTACAGGATAAGCGTGTGGGCTTGTACCACGCCTCCTGCCTTTAAAATATACCATCCTTTTCACCAACCATCCAGCCTCTATGACAGTCACAATCCTGACCACGGCTGCCTGAGGCCCCTCGTTTATAAAAACGTACACGTTTGCTGTTTTTTTTAAGCATGTAAAACGTGTAACTGGAGGAAACATTTTGGAGTAAAATATAAAACTCATGACAGTCAGCACACAGTTCAAGAATATCATTACCAAGCCACACAGACCTCAGCACCAAGCCACACAGACCTCAGCACCAAGCCACATAGATCTCAGTAGCAACATTTGCAAGCAGGTGGCTGAGTGACGTGTGTGCGTCCTATCTTCAATTCACGGAGGTAACTGTGAGAAGGAAGATTTGAAGAGAGATATTAAGCAAAATTTCCTCAATTTGCTAAATCCAGATGTACTCCTGTAAACCCTTTTGGGGCCACGTTCCTAGGCCTTTTGTGTATCCATATGCTCTTGCGCTACCGTCCAGAGGATGGTAGCACAGCTATGTCACATAAATATAAACACGAACATACATACGAAAGCCAAGGGGTAAAAACTATATAACAAAAAAAATATAAGTTGCCATCAAGGTAACCGTGAAAGGGAGTAGGACACAAGGCTGACAACTCACATAAGGAGCTTTATATTCTGTCTCCTTTAGAAAGGATTTCAAAAGTACGAGACTGGAACGCTTACAAATATATTGTATTTAGTAACGTAGTCGCTTCAAACTCGTATTAATTACGTGACATATAGAGTATTAACGAGGACATGTAACCTCTGTTGACAGTGAAGTGTATTTACCTTCACAGCCTGGTTGATCAGGAACTGACGATCTTGTGTTACTGTGGGAAGCTGTAGGTAATTCCCACACACAGCCGCGTCCCAACCAGTGATAGAAGTAGTGATATTTACACTGCTTTCACTGTGTAGGTCAGTGCTCTTAGCAATTACAAAAAGTACATGCAACTAAAACAAAATTTACAATGAAAACTAACAAAATAAAAAAACTCTCTATACAAATAAATACTTTTATACCGAGTTAAAATAACCAGCGTTCATCAAAAAAATCATTAAATTAGTAATTACCGAGGTCCCTACTGGCACCCCGGTAATTATAAAATCCATGACGAAGGCAGAAAGACCTAAGCCATGGGTAACTGTAAAAAATGTGTTCCACAATCAGTTGTACAGTACAAGCTACGCAAAGAAAGGGGGGAGACAAGTTCCTGACAATACGCGGCTTTGTGTGTGTGTGTGTGTGTCGTCGTGTGGTGAGTGGCGTGTGACGTGTGACGTGTGACGTGTGTCGTGTGACGTGTGTGTGACTGTGTGTGTGTGTGACGTGTGTGTGTGTGTGTGTGACGTGTGTGTGTGTGTGTGTGACGTGTGTGTGTGTGTGTGTGACGTGTGTGTGTGTGTGTGTGACGTGTGTGTGTGTGACGTGTGTGTGTGTGTGTGACGTGTGTGTGTGTGACGTGTGTGTGTGTGTGTGTGACGTGTGTGTGTGACGTGTGTGTGTGTGTTGACGTGTGTGTGTGTGTGATGTGTGTGGTGTGTGTAGTGTGTGTGTGTGTGTGTGTGTGGTGTGTGTGTGTGTGTGGGACGTGTGTGTGACGCACTGTGGATGTGTGACGTACGTGTGTGGTGACGTACGTGAGATGTGTGTGACGTACGTGGTGTGACGGCGTACGTGTGTGACGTACGTGTGTGTGACGTACGTGTGTGTGACGTACGTGTGTGTGACGTACGTGTGTGTGACGTACGTGTGTGTGACGTACGTGTGTGTGACGTACGTGTGTGTGACGTACGTGTGTGTGACGTACGTGTGTGTGACGTACGTGTGTGTGTGACGTGTTGTGACGTCGTGATGTACGTGTGACGTTGTGTGTGACGTGACGTGTGTGTACGTGTGTACGTGTGTGTGCGTACGTGTGTGACTGTGGTGTGACGTACGTGTGTGTGACGTACGTGTGTGTGTACGTCGTGTGTGTGTACGTGTGTGTGACTGTCGTGTGTGTGTGACGTGTGTGTGTGTGACGTGTGTGTGTGACGTACTGTGTGTGTTGTGACGTGTACGGTGTGGTGACGTGTGTGTGGTGACGTGTGTGTGTGTGTGACGGTGTGTGTGGTGACGTGTGTGTGTGTGACGTGTGTGTGTGGTGACGTGTGTGTGTGTGTGACGTGTGTGTGTGTGACGTGTGTGTGTGTGTGACGTGTGTGTGTGTGTGACGTGTGTGTGTGTTGACGTGTGTGTGTGTGTGAACGTGTGTGTGTGTGACGTGTGTGTGTGTGACGTGTGTGTGTGTGACGTGTGTGTGTGTGACGTGTGTACGTGTGTGTGACGTGTCGTGTGTGTGTGACGTGTGTGTGTGACGTGTGACGTGTGTGTGACGTGTGTGTGTGTGTGACGTGTGTGTGTGTGTGTGACGTGTGTGTGTGTGTACGTGTGTGACGTGTGTGTGTGTGACTGTGTGTGTGTGCGTGTGTGGACGTGTGTGTGACGTAGTGTGTGACGGTGTGTGTGTGACGGTGTGTGTGTGACGGTGTGTACGGTGTGGTGTGTGACGCGTGTGTGTGACGCGTGTGTGTGTGACGCGTGTGTGTGTGACGCGTGTGTGTGACGCGTGTGTGTGACGCGTGTGTGTGACGCGTGTGTGTGACGGTGGTGACGCGTGTGTGTGACGCGTGTGTAGTGTGTGACGCGTGTGTGTGTGACGGTGTGTGTGACGCGGTGTGTGTGACGCGTGTGTGACGGTGACGCTGTGTGTGACGCATGTGTGTGACGCGGTGTGTACCGTGTGTTGACCGTGTGTGCGTGTGTGACGGTGTGACGGTGTGACGTGTGTGGTGACGTGTGTGTGTGACGTGTGGTGTGACGTATGTGTTGACGTGTTATGCATGACGTGTTGTGTGACGTGAGTGTAACGTATCGAGTGTCTGATCTTGAAGGGATGAAGATTAGTCTTAAACTGACTGTTCTTGTTGGAGGGCCAAACATCTACCTTCCGGGGCTCGCTGAAGAGTAACATAATCCAAACTCCCTCCTCCTTTCCTCCCTCCTCCCTCCTCCTCCTCTCTCCAGCTTGAACAAGTCTGTCAAAACAACGCCTAAAACAAAGTGAAAATATTTACTTACTTGAAGACGGTGACCGCGTCTCGAAATCCCCTTACCTGTAATCATAAACAGATTATTATTATTATCATTACATTTAAGAAATTTATTATATTTAACTTCTATTACATTTTTTATTTTCATTAATTATTATTTCCTATTATTGCCATTATTATTACAATTATTCCAGTGAAAGCGCTAAACCTACTGGGGTCATACAGTGTCTTAGGGGAAAATACGAAGAAAAATAAAGAGAGAATTAGAAGAGGAAAGAAGAAAGAAGACAGAAGAAAAAGAAATATGAAAAAAAATGAAAACCTAGAAAAAAAAAAACTAATAATTGGAAATCTGTAAACCCGTAAGGTTCACGTGGGTTCGGGTGACCGGGAGGCAAGTAGGTTGTTCCAAGGGACGGATAGCTCCCAATTCCTGGGATCAAGAGCCCCTCGCTGGCATCAAGCCTCTCCCCCCCCCGCTACCATGGAGGCCAAAAACTACAGACGCTACAAACTTGAATAATTTATATTATTCTAATCAAAACTAATTTATATTATTCTAATCAAAACTAAGCGATATAAATCATTCAAAGCTGTTGAATGATTTATATCCAGAATGTATCCTGTATCTTGATACATCTTGTATCAGGGGAACCAGTTATGCACCTGTGAGTGTCCATGGTTCGATCCCCGGCACAAGTGGGAACGTTGGGTATGTTGTCTTACACCTACTGCCCCTGTTCACCTAGCAGTAAGTAGGTACCTGGTTGGTCACCTTACACCTACTACTACTGTTCACCTAGCAGTAAGTAGGTACCTGGTTTGTCACCTTACACCTACTACTACTGTTCACCTAGCAGTAAGTAGGTACCTGGGTGTTGGTCACCTTACACCTACTACTCCTGTTTAAAAAATGGCAACAGCATACCAACGAAGGGTAAACACTTTGTGTTGAGCTGACGAAAGGGATTGTGTACCCTACGAATGGGACAGTGGTTTTGCCTACGATTTTGCAAGACACTTATGGACTTGATAACCAGGACATATACGGGATTGCACTCAACGGAAGTACCAGAATATTTGTCAAGCTGTCATCCACCGGCGTTTATGAGAGGTTGGTCGCCAAGTTTGAAGATGTACGTACGGCGATCAACGCTACATTGGAAGTTAAACTCAAGGACGTATCGAAGCATTATACGTTGGTAAAAATTAAAAATTTACCTTTTGAAGCCACCGAACAAGATGTGAGAAATACGTTTAAGGCCTATGGTGTTATCCACTTTACGTCGATGGGACGATGGGCGGAAGGCATCTACGAGGGAATCCCAGAGGGATCCTTTAACCTCAAAATGACCCTAAGGCAGGCAATACCGTCGTACGTGGTTATGGAGGAATTTTGGACCTAGGATTATGTGATTTATGCGGGACATTGAAGAACGTGTTGGCTATGTGGGTCATATGGACATATAGCTGCAGAGTGTCAGAGTCGACAGGAACAATCACCTGGTACGAGAAGCGAAGTTGTGGGACAAGTGGGGGATTCTAGTGCAAGTGCGGAAGGTGGAGTGACATAGTGAAGGCCACTGAGAAACAGTGCCAAACGTTGCCCCATATGTTGCAGGTGGCAGAGGTGGGGGAACCTGTGGCAAGGAAGAGTGATTTGGAGTTTGATGTAGTTGAAGAAATACCGGAGGTATTAAAGGGATTTTTTATCAGTCCCACAGATGAAGAGGTAATGGAAGCTAGTGAAGCTGTGGAGAAGTTAATGGAAAATGTGGGGGAGATGTTGGGAGAGGGTGTGGGGAAGAGTTGTATGGAAACTGATTGTGCAGGTTACTGTGCACCAAGAAGATATAGTGTCTGATAAGTCGAGTGGTGTTGCATCGCGGAAGCGATCTGTGGGTGGCATTGAGGATGATGTCCTCACACCTGGCCAGAGGTCTGACAAAAAGGCATGGGTGGAGTTATCACCAAGAGGGAAGGGGTAGAGGAAGGGAGCTGATGGGGTAAGCTGCTTGCCGAACAATGGTAAAAAGATGGGAGTGGTGAAATCTCAGATGCCAAAGGTGTGTAAGTCAAAGGGTAAGCCACCTTTATCCTATTCAAGTGTGTCACATTTAACGTGAACAGCCTGAAAGCCGAAGTAAAGAGGAAATGGGTTCAGATGACATTGAAAAGATACATGGTGGATATTGGCTTCTTGCAGGAGCACAATTTCAGGTATGGTAGGGATTTGTTGTGGCAGGGATACAGAGTGTATGCGAGTAATTCCGACAGGTTCAAGGGTGGGGTAGTAGTAGTTGCAAGAGAGACCAATCCTTTTCAATTACTATCATGGGAAGAGGGTGGGGAGGGATGGATTGTGAGGGTTGATGGAGTGGGGGGGGGTGAGAGTCACTTTCATGGGAGTGTACATGCCGGCTGTACAGAACAAAAAGATAAAAGACGAATTCATGAAGGAGCAGTTAGTTTATTATATGGGGGGTTTGGCTGAGGTAACAATAGTAGGTAATTGGAATTGTGTTATTAGAAAAAAGGATGAGCCTCGTGAGGCTGGGTGTGTATTGGGTTTATTGAAGGATGTGTTGGGAAGTGCAGGGGTGAGGTATATGGTGAGAGGGGCGGGGAGTGTGGATCATACATTTATCAGAAGAGGATATGCTGCTCGATTGGACAGGGTTTATGTGTCAGAGGTAGTATCAGTGGGGGAGATTAGGTGGGTATGGTGAAATGGCACCCGGGGTATTGGAAACTTAACGTGCAACTTCTGGGAGGAGAGGAGGAAAGGGACATTTTCAAGGAATGGTGTGAAAATATATGGACAAAAGGGAAAATGGAACGGAATGTAGTACAGTGGTGGGAACAGTGTGCCAAACAAGGCATTAGGGATTTTTACAAAGCAAAGGGTAAAGAGGATCGGCAATGGAAATTTGAGTTACAGAAGTATTTGGAGGGACAGCTAGAGATATGTTATGAGGGAGGCAGAGGTACACAGGTGGGTGAAGTGAGGGATATAAAAGAGAGATTGCGGGAGTTACAAAATAAGAGGTTTAATGCGATAAGGTAACGGGCGGGTATGGATGATGTCTTGCGGCACGATAAGCCATCGGATACTGTTTTGGGGGCCTTTAAAATGAGGAGAAAAGGCATGACGACCTAAGGTTAGAAGTGGAGGAGGACGGGCAAGGGTATGTGAAGGGGCAGAGGATGAAATCAACTGAGGCAATGACTCTGTACTTAGCAAAGCGTTTTGAAAAATATTTGACAAGGGATGTGGGGGGGGGGAGCAGAGAGAAGAAAATAATAGTGGAGGGGATACAACAGGTGTTTGGAGAGGAGGATAGGTGTAGTATGGAAGGGGGCATAAGTGAAGACGTCTGGATGGCAGTGAAAAGTACGAGTTCTAGGAAATCACCGGGTCTAGATGGCATACCAAATGATTTCTATATGGTGCATTGGAGTGTGATGAGAGTGCGCTTGGTACGTTTATTCAATTGTATGAAAGAGAATGGGGTTCTAGGCATAACGCAGCGAATGGGGGTCGTAGTATTAGTCAAAAAGCGAGATGAGGGTCTCACTGTTAGTGATTATAGGGGTCTGTCCATGATGTGTGCAGACTAAGATATTTGCAAAAATATTAGGGAACAGAATGAAAGGAGTGTTAGAAAAGGTGATTGAGGTAGGGCAATATGGTATACCTGGCAGGTGTATGAATCAAGGACAAGCTAGGATAAAAGATTTCATAGAGTAGCTGCAGAGGGGGTGTATTAGCTTTAGACTGGCAAGCAGTGTATGATAGTGTTGATAGGGAAATGTGGATGATCATGAAGAAGCAAGGGTTTGGCGATGAGATAGTTGAATGGGCGAAGTTGCTGTACAAGGATGCGTGTGTACGAATACAAGTTAATGGTTTGGTGGGAAAGGAAGTGCGAATGGGGAAAGGTCTGCAGCAGGGATGCCCCTTGTCAGATTCTTTTTGCGTGTTTGCAGAATCCACTATACAGTTTGATAATGGTAGGGGTAGGGGAGATACCAGAGGGTATTGGGCAAGAGGGTGGGATAGTAGGATTTGTGGATGACACTACTGTATTGATAAGGAATGAGGAAGGGCTGTGCTGTGTCTGCAGGATTATAAAAGTTTTTGGCAAGGCAACGGGGTTGGCCATTAATATGGTGAAGTCTAAGCTGTTGGAGGTGGGATCTTGGGTGGGGAGGTCTTATGGGGATGAGGTATGGGTGGACGGTTGTTGAGAGGGTCAAGATTTGTGGAGTGTTTTTTATGAATGATGTCAGTGAGGCAGAGAGAGTGAATGCTGAAGTGATTGTAAGTGGTGCATTACGAAGGATGGGAGGGTGGAGGACGGGGGAATTAACCCTTCAGCAGCGTGTAGTAGTGGTCAATGCATAAGTCTATAGCAAGTTGTGGCACGTGGCTGTTGTGTTTCCTGTGTTAAGTGAGGATGTAATTGAATTGGAGAGGAAGGTTCTAAGGTATGTGTGGGGTTTTGCGAAACATTGGATAAAGAAAGAAGTTGTCATGAAAAGGAGGGGGGCGGGGGAGCTGGGGCTTATAAATATACGTTGTCAGCTTAGGGGCTTGTATGTAAAGTATTGCTACCTAAGGAAGGGGGGGGGATGGGGAAGACAGGTGGAAATGGTTTGAATGAATTGAAAAGGTGGAGGGGAAAGGAGCTTCGGCAGTGTAGTGATATGCTAAGAGGTATGTTGGCAGTGAAAGACCCTCGGGGAATTACAGCAAGAATGCTGGGGAAGGTAGGGGAGGGTGTGGAATTGGTGGCAGGGGAGGCAGCGTTTCCAGTTTATTACTGGAAAGGCATATGGGATGGGTTGAGACGTTTTGAGGTTGAGGTCTAGGGTGCGTGAGTTAGTTTATAGGTTTTTACATGGGGTAGTCACGTCTAAAGCTGTGTTATACAGAATGGGATTGGCAGTAACGCCCAGTTGCAATAGGTGTGGGTGGGGGAGGATACTGCTTACCATGCAGTATACTTCTGTGCATGTTTGGATGATGGGGGGAATCAACACCTTGAGAGTGCTGTGTTTGGATGTTGGAGGGTGCGAGAGGATGTTAGGAGGGCTATAATGTATGTTGCCGTAGATTACGTAACTGTAGCTTGGAATTTGAGGGAGGAACATGGGGGAGTTCGTTTGAAGGTTATTGCAGCTAATGTATACAGAACAAAATGTAGGAACAGGGTTTTGTATGGTGAAAGATGGGATATGTTTTTTCCGGAGAGTTATATAAGTTTGACAATGTAAAGGCTTTTAGGGTTGGGGAAAGGGTAAAGGGAGAAAGAGGTAGCTGAGAAGAGACTGGTCTCGGGAGAGGAGGGGGTGAGTAATTTGTGTGGTGTGTTGGAGATGTGCGTGGAATGACTTGGGAGAGAGTGAGAGGCTGGAGGGGTGTTAGGGATGACTGAGAACTTTCCTGTTTGCCCTAGTTTTGAGGGCAGCAGCAGATGACTTGTGACATAAGTGGTTGGGGTTTAGATAGAATGAGTGTGATTTTGGACACAAGACTAAGGAAGGGGGTGGAGGGAGGAAGGGGGGTTCTTTGAGGTTGTCGGGGAAATATAGAGCTGGCTTACCTGAGACACATGGAACTTTTGTTTTGATGTGGTCTGGATGTTCATATAACCTGTGGTGTGTCTGCTCAAGTGAAATGTTAGATTCACAATGGAAATTTTTGTGTTTGGTGTTGTTTAGTTTGTATCATTAATGTATATTCCCTGAAGATCATGTATGTTTCACTTTTTGTACATAGAGGGATTTATATGATAAAGTATGTTTATCTGTGGGATTGCATATGTTTGGCAATCCCTGTGACGTTAGGACGTAGGGTTAGCACCTGAGAGAGGTGCTACAAGCAGTGCCTTTTGTCTGTTTTGTATATAGTATTATTGATATGTAGGTATGTTGTATCATGAATTTGGTTTTATGCACAGCATTTTTGCTTTTATGTTGCTTTGTTTATGCGACATGAGCGCTGTTTTGATACATTGTTTATACATTAGGTTTAGTCAAAGGTTCTTTTGAATGTCAGTTTTCTTTATGCTGTAATTATAAGTACACAGCAGGTGGAGGGGGGATATATTAGGTGGGGTTTGAAATTATGTTGTTGTGTTTGGTTCTTAGATATGGTTGTGTAAGGTTGTGGGCCTCTTGAGGTATTAATGATTCTTTAAACCCTTACTGTTAACTTCACTAAGGTTCATGGTAGGAGTAATTTTGTAACCGAGGTTTTTCTTCATAATTGTCCGAATGATTCTTGCAGACTTCCATGTGTGTTCATGGAATTAATTTTTTTTTTTTTGGATATAGGAATATGGGGTAGGTTTTCTGGTTTAAATATAGTGAATTTTTCTTTTTGTTTGTATGTTGCATTGTTTAGCAAATTGTGAACCAATACTCTGTATGAAAAGAAAGTCCTTTTGATAATGTATTATTTATAAATGTTTTAAATAATTATAATCAAATAGAAGCGCTAAGGTATGTTTAAAAAAAAAAAAACTCCTGTTCACCTAGCAGTAAGTAGGTACCTGGGTGCTGTTCACCTTACACCTACTACTGTTCACCTAGCAGTAAGTAGGTACCTGGGTACTGGTCACCTTACACCTACTGTTCACCTAGCAGTAAGTAGGTACCTGGGTGTTGGTCACCTTACACCTACTACTGTTCACCTAGCAGTAAGTAGGTACCTGGGTTGTGAAATGAGCTGAGGTAGGTTAACAGTTGTTAAAATTTGTTCAACAATAGTGTCGTGATCCTGGTGAAGGGTTCTTGATCCACAGAAGTGGAGATACGCCGTCCTTACGCGAGGCCCAGTATTACCCCTGTGGGTTCAGCGCTTTCCCTGTTAAATTAAATTACATCCCTCAAGGGAGATTCCTTGAAGCTGGTGAGGGGCTCTTGATCTAGGGAATTGGATCTGTGCTCTGGTTCCCTGAATTGACCATAAATACCTTCTATCCCCCCCCCACGCGTGCGCTGTATAATCCCTACGGATTTAGCGCTCCCCCATGATTATAATAATTTACAGCATCAAGGCGCCCGCGCCTATAAAAAAAAAAGTCACAAATAGAGACTTGACTGGGATACTCTCTTACCTGTCTTCTCTGGCTGTATCAACAAACGTTGTCGCTCTATATTATTTATCGCTTTTCCTAATGCCACTTTCCACACACAACTTTCCTAACAGTACTTCTTGCAACACTTGCCCCACGACACTTGCCCCACGACACTTGCCCAGACCCTTGCCCACGACACTGCCCACGCACTGCCCCACGACACTGCGACACGCACACTGACACTTGCCCCAGTTTCAACACACGAGACATTTCAAGGCTGGTTTGTTATTATAGTCTGTCAAAGTGATACGAAAATCAGTCAGTTTCACTACCTGAACGTCAACAATAATAATCACAATAGTCCTTGAAAGTGACAACTGGTATCAGTCCAATGAATGTTCACGGAGACACACAGAGATACGTTAATTATGCGAGTACATAGAGACAGACACCTCTCGTTGTACATACACAGATATACACACATTTTAGGGTATATAGCCCGAGAAATACACAAGTTTGTGTCTTTATTCAGATATACACACATCTCGGAGCGCAAACACTGAAAGATATATACCTCTCGGTGTGTTTACACTAGTAACCTCGCGAGCGTTATACACCTGGCAGTGTATATACAACTGTGATGACGGGCGAGGAGGGGAGTGGCTGGAACAACCATTGGTGATTCAGTGAATCCCCATTCAAACAAGTCTCGAATTTTCAGGGTAATTCAGCGGCGCACTGCTAGATCCAGAGAGCAACTCCAGACAGCAAGTAATGTGCAACGAGCATTTATTACTTAGTTAAAGCTTAAATTCTCTAGTAATCAAGAAAACTGGTGATGACTGCAGTGTTTTACCCACGAATGTTTTCTTGAGTTAAGTCAATGTATCGAGCTGCGCTCGTGTACACTGTAAGATAATATGTTCTTTTTTACACCTTCTATGTTCAATATACACTATGGAAAATATAATCTAGAGCTGTATAGCATTTAATTATTATTTTTACAATGATTTAAATGAATGTTTTAGCTAAAAATTGAGGTATGTCAGAAAATGCTTCAAACCGCACTGAATCGTAGTCGACAGGCTTTAAACCCCGTTAACCAAGCAAAAACTACTGAACACATCATCCGATTGGCATCAAACTAGCACAACAGTGGTGTTTCTTACTCAGTTTTGGTTTACACTGTGTACGCTCCTATTTACCAGTTTTGTTAAATATATTGCGAAATAAGTTTCAGTGTAATTGCTAGAAAATCTTGTATTTTTATTTTGGTTTCTAACTCTCAAGGCTGGTGTGTCTTAGAGGAAGTTTGAGATTATTATGGAACTCTGTGACTAAGAATTTGGGGCCACCGGACACTTCGCCGACGGACACTTATCCGACCGACACTTATCCGACGGACACTTATCTGACGGACACTTCGCCGACGGACACTTATCCGAATAAATCAATTATGAAGAATAAATAAAAAAAACGAATATGAAAAGAAGAAATAAAAAATAACAAAATTAAAAATGACATAAAATAATAAACCTAACCTAGCCTAGCCTAGCCTAACCTAGCCTAGCCTAACCTAGCCTAGCCTAACCTAGCCTAACCTAGCCTAACCTAGCCTAACCTAACCTAACCTAGCCTAGCCTAACCTAACCTAACCTAGCCTAACCTAGCCTAACCTAACCTAGCCTAATCTAACCTAACATACCCTAACCTAACCTAGCCTAGCCTAGCCTAACCTAGCCTAACCTAAATTAACCTAGCCTAGCCTAGCCTAACCTAGCCTAACCTAGCCTAGTCTAACCTAATTTAGCCTAATTATCCGTTGGCCAAATGATTGTCGGCGCAATGTCCGTTCGGCCAATTGTCCTTTGGTCAAATGTCTGTCGGCCAATTGTCCGTCGGTCATCTGTCCAGCCACGTAATTTGGTAATATTCATCTTCCTTTACTCTTAGAATCTAATATTTTTAGGGAGGAGATAAAGCGTAACTTGCTATCATATTTAGGAAATTAAACACTAATTTGTCAAATTCAGAGTTAGGTTAGGATAGGATAGGTTAGATTAGGTTAGGTTAGGATAGGTTAGGTTAGGTTAGGCTAGGTTGGATTAGGTTTGTCAGGAAACAGGACAAACGTTTCCTAACGCGGGTCTTAGTCATATGATGAACCGCCACTGGAAGTTTTTGGTCTTCTGACCGAGACCTTCCGCTGGCTTACCCCTCCACCCCTTTAAAAATTATGGTCATGACTATAACCAATTGTTGTTGAGGTACTGGATACTAGGGTTGCGTGATGTGGGAGATTCCTCTCTTAAATCTTCCAGCGAACGAGGCAAGATTAGTTTAGAAAATGCCCCTAAATTAAGTCATTTAGCCATTTCACTCCCCGAAATACTAAAATACCAACAACAAACAGAAGTGAGTCCTCTACTTCGCACTTTCACACTCTACAACACACACAAAACTGTCCCATTCTTCAGAGTCCCTTCCTCTGTTTTCCCTACCCATGCTCACCCATGAGTATGGATTGCAATGAAATGCTCTTTATTCAAAGATTTGGAGCTACTCTCCTTTTCCATCGATCAATCCTAATAACATCCCATTTCCCAGGCACTGCAAAACACGACAGCAGATCATATACCAAGAAGTGAACCAAGAATTCACAGCCAGAGTGAATCGAGTATCAATATCAACTACACAAATGTCGAAGGGAGACCAAGAATCGAGAGAAACAGGCAAGACAAGAGGAAGAACAAGAATAGAGAACTACGAGCAAGAGGAAGAACAAGAATAGAGAACTACGAGCAAGAGGAAGAACAAGAATAGAGAACTACGAGCAAGAGGAAGAACAAGAATAGAGAACTACGAGCAAGAGGAAGAATAAGAATAGAGAACTACGAGCAAGAGAAGAGGATGACCAAAAATAGAGAACTACGAGCAAGAGGAAGAACAAGAATAGAGAACTACGGTCAACAAAAGAGGAAGAACAAACAGATTTAATCACACTAACAGAATAACAGAAACTAAGGTAATAGGCATCGTACCGATTGCCGTTTTTTAAGCACCAACAATTTCTACATAACTGAGAAAGTAAACACGGGGATGGAAGTCTTGGTTATACTGGTAACGAAGCACTCTAATGCAATGAAATATTAATCGTTGTAAAGGGTATATTGAAGTACGCACTGAAGTACGCACTGAAGTACGCACTGAAGTACGCACTGAAGCACGCACTAAAGTACGCACTAAAGTACGCACTGAAGTACGCACTAAAGTACGCACTGAAGTACGCACTAAAGTACGCACTGAAGTACGCACTGAAGTACGCACTGAAGTACGCACTGAAGTACGCACTGAAGTACTCACTGAAGTACTCACTGAAGTACTCACTGAAGTACGCACTGAAGTACGCACTAAAGTACGCACTAAAGTACGCACTAAAGTACGCACTGAAGTACGCACTGAAGTACGCACTGAAGTACTCACTGAAGTACTCACTGAAGTACTCACTGAAGTACGCACTGAAGTACGCACTGAAGTGCGCACTGAAGTACGCACTGAAGTACTCACTGAAGTACTCACTGAAGTACTCACTGAAATACTCACTGAAGTACGCACTGAAGTACGCACTGAAGTACTCACTGAAGTACTCACTGAAGTACTCACTGAAGTACTCACTGAAGTACGCACTGAAGTACTCACCGAAGTACTCACCGAAGTACTCACTGAAGTACGCACTGAAGTACTCACTGAAGTACTCACTGAAGTACTCACTGAAGTACGCACTGAAGTACGCACTGAAGTACGCACTGAAGTACTCACTGAAGTACTCACTGAAGTACGCACTGAAGTACTCACTGAAGTACTCACTGAAGTACTCACTGAAGTACGCACTGAAGTACGCACTGAAGTACTCACTGAAGTACTCACTGAAGTACTCACTGAAGTACGCACTGAAGTACTCACTGAAGTACGCACTGAAGTACGCACTGAAGTACTCACTGAAGTACTCACTGAAGTACTCACTGAAGTACGCACTGAAGTGCGCACTGAAGTACGCACTGAAGTACTCACTGAAATACTGAAGTACGCACTGAAGTACGCACTGAAGTACTCACTGAAGTACTCACTGAAGCACGCACTGAAGTACGCACTGAAGCACGCACTGAAGTACGTATGACGCCAACAAATCCCCTCAAGGAAGGTTCCTTGACGCTGGTGAGGGGCTCTTGATCTATGGAATTGGATCTGTGCTCGAGTTCCCCGAATTAAGTCTGAATACCTTCCACATCTCCCCCCCCCCACAGGCGCTGCGACATTTTATTGTTGCAACGTTTCGCTCTCCAAGAGCTTTGTTAAGCCGTTAAGGGCTTGACAAAGCTCCTGGAGAGCGAAACATTGCCACAGTAAAATCTCACATTAGTTGCCTCTGTTGTCTATTTACCAAACATTCTGTCGGTAATTCTACCTTAATTACTAGTAGTAGTTGTTGTGGTATAGTAGGATTAGTTGTAGTAGTAGTAATAGCAGCAGTAGGACAAGTAGCAGTAGTGATATTTATTCACAAATAATTTAAATTATTATTATTATTATTATTATTATTATTCAGCGCAAGTGAGTGGGTCTCTGCCTCCGAGCGTTACCAGCAGCTGACGACATACTGGTAGGTTCCACAACGGGTTCCCTGCTGACAGCCGCACGACAATCTCCAAACTCATTATTAGAATTTTGTCCATTGGTGCGTCGACTGGCTATAACAGTAGTATAATGTGAGTTTAATATTCCTGGTTTTACCAGCAGAGCGTATTGAAAGTCTTTTCTCGCAATATATATATATATATATATATATATATATATATATATATATATATATATATATATATATATATATATATATATATATATATATACCTGGAGGAGTATTCCGGAGATCAACGCCCCACGACCCGGTCCACGACCACGCCTCTCGGTGGATCAGGGCTTGATCAACGAGGCTGTTACTGCTGGTCGCACGCAGTCCAACGTACGAACCACAGCCCGGTTGAGCCCGCACCGATTTTATGTATCTCTCCAGCTCTGGTAGTGCTTTTGCCTAGTTGAGAATCATGTATGTTAATGTTTTTGAAATTTTGTAGTTTCTAGTGTTATGTTCTGTGGTGTCGGTGACGGCTATTAGCCGTGATCAAGGACCCAGGACCGAAACGTTTTTTTTTTTTAATAAATATGTCTTAGTGTTTGTTCACTTGTCTTTCTAAACCACGGATAATAATGTTGGTCTGTATATTTCGACCCCCAACTGGAGTCTTCCTCATAGAGCTGCCGAGGACGACGTTCTTCCAAGAAATAGACAAGGGTCACCCACCATCGCTATGGAAAAGCACTCAGCATGGGACTGAAGAAGAAAACTCGGAAGGACTTCCTGGAAAACAGCCTCAGCCACAAATTATATTTACATGATGACCTATTAGTCTTGGAAAGATGATATCAAAAAGACTTTCAAACCAATTACGATCCAGTAACAGGCTCTCGGAAACCTTGTAGTGGATGATCAATGTTGTCATCCTATAAACACAACGACAAAGCAACCTGACACATGTCCCTAGACAGTCCCTCACAACAACATAATTTTCAAGCCAGTATAACCTGCCTTACAACTCTATTCTATATTTTCCGTAGTGACTTTTGGTTAAATAAAAAAAAAACACTCGTGATTTGCCATCATCTGAGGCTCATCACAAGCGCACCACCAAACGGGTTTACAGTCAACACCATTTTTCCTGTATTTATGTTGGTAGAATTACCTATAATATGTTAAGTAAAAGGACACAAGTACAACTAATACCACATTTTATTGTGGCAACGTTTCGCTCTACAGGAACTTTGTCAAGCCGTAGCTTGACAAAGCTCCTGGAGAGCGAAACGTTGCCACAACAAAATGTCGTATTAACTGCACTTGTGTTATTTTACTTGACATTTTTCCTGATTACTAGAGAACTTAAACTTTAACTGGACAATAAATGTTCGTTGCACATTAAGTTTTGTCTAGATTAAGAGTTGCTGTTCAATGTAGCAACACAGTGTTAACGTGAACACTCGAAACGTGTTCGAACGAAGGTTCAACGAGTCAGATTTGGCTGAACCAACTTCTCTCCACTGCTGGGATCAAGGTTGTTTATATGCTGTCAGGGATATAATTCTTACACAGGATATATTCCCTAAGGTGTGCATTTTTCTCAGCTTATATATGCTGTGATTCTACCTTTATTCCTATTTTAGGGATTAAAGTATTCTTGTAAGGTGGTGGTGATAAGGTTATGTGCAGCCTTAAGGACACTTGTGCAGTCGATAGGCTTCAAACCCCCCATTAACACGGAGAAATGTATATCTTTCAGCGCATATGCGCAACATCTGGGTATCTTTATTATTGTACATGTGTCTTAATTTCATCTTATAGGTATTGTATACCATTCTTGTACAACAGCGCATATGCACAGAGACGTGTGTATCTTTCAGTGTAAATACACCACAGCTAAGAATCTGTATATACATAGAGGTGTATACCTGTGTGTATATATAGGTGTGAATCTCGGTGAATATATACTTGTCGTACCGAATAGGTAAAAATTGGTCAATTAGCAATAACTCATTTAAAATTTAGTCCTTTCTAAAAATTTATCTTATACGTTTAAATTCATTTAAAATTTAGTCCTTTCTAAAAAATTATCTTATACGTTTAAATATATTTTTTTTTCATTTATGTCAATGTAAAAAGTAATAATTTTGTACCAAAAGATCCTTAGAAAACTTACCTAACCTTATTATAACAAGCGCAATTTAATTTAGCTTAATCCAACTAAAATATTTTTTAGATAAGTTTACAATAATTTAATAATAAACAAACACAAATATATATATATATTTTTTCGTTTTTTTCAGAATGAGTTTTTGCGAAATTATTGCATACACAAATTTTCGCTTACCTTATTTGGCAAGAAGTGCGTTGCTATTTAAGCCAAAATAGCAAGTTTTGCATATTCGGCAAGACATATATATACCTGAAGGTGTGATTTTTCTCAGTGTTTACATGACTGCCATGTTTTATTGACTACAGTATTCGTGGCTGGTGGCGTGCAGGTGAGAGGAAGCCTTAATGACTCTCGTGCTGGCTATAGACTTTAAAACCTAACAAACCTCCACGGTAATGTCTTTATGTTGAACGAGAAAAAGTAACGTTAGAGAATTGGTGTTAGGAAAGTATAATGAGAAAAGTGGCTCTATAAAACGTGACAAATGTTTACCTCGAGAGTATTGGTCGACACAACCAGAGAAAATAAGGTTAGTGAATTATCCTGGAGTGTGTCCGGGGCAAGTCTTGATTCGTGTTTACTTCAAGGTAAGTACCTTGATGCTGTGATTCAGTGAAGACGCTCTGAACTCGCATGGCGGACCTACATTTTGGGGGCCCTGAAGCTTGAACTGTTATGGGGGCCCCTTCCCAACCCCTTCTCATACAGTAGACCCAAAATTTTTAAACAATGTGGATTAAAGACGCTTCTGGAGCCCCTCCGGGATTAGGGGCCCTGAAGCTTAAGCTTCATTAGTTTAATAATAGATCCTTCCCAGGGGGTCATACTGCGCCATGCAATAAAAAGAAAAAGTTAAGTTTTCCCCATTACTGGACGAAGATCCCTATACACACATTCCCTCTTTTTCCCCGCCCTCTCGTAGCTGTCTTCAGGAGGAAAGTCCCTCAAGTCAGATCCTGATCAACAGGGCTGTATTCTCAGTACCTACTGAGGCTCCCGATGTCGTTGTAAATAGTCTGTATTTCATATAATCATTACTGAGAATTTAAAGCAACCCCAATATTAAATTAAAGGATAACAGAACTATGTGTAAAATACGCTTCCTAATCCAGCTTTGTAATACCGTCTGCGTAAAAAAAAGTCATATAATTTTTCCTGTCTCGCACTTTGGTCTCTAGAAAGATTTTCATAAGATAAAACTGACGTTGGGAGAAGCTTGCCCCGCAGCGCTGTTTGTTAAGGAGTTAGTTGATCCTCCCAGGAGACGAGCCACGTCTGACCCTTCTCATAATTAGTAAGTTAACCTTTGATCTAGGAGCGATGCAAGGGATATGACGCTACCTGCGTGAGTTGTTAGTCTAGATGAAGATCAAGAGAGTTTAGCTAAGACTCTTGTGGGGTGAGAGGGAAAGTGGGGACAGTGGAAGAGTAGGTTGGTGAGAGGAAGGGATAGTACCAGGGTTTAACCCAGTAGCTAAGGCGATCGTGGGTCAGAGACTGGTGTGGTGAGGACTGATGAGGCACATGGGTTAGGTGGACGCCAAAAAGAACAAGCGCAAGGCACCTGTGAGAGAATCCAATGGTGATGGAGGGAGAGGGGTAAATGCCCTACTCCCTCTCACGGTTACCTTCATGGTAAACTATATTTTTGTTACGTAGGTTTTCTTCGTGTTTGCTTTATGTTGATGAATGTTTAAGAGAACCGACAAGTTGATAAATTAGACACATGTGCAACACTTGGGTTTCGCCACACAGTTGCACACGTGTGTAATTTATCAACTCGTTGGTTCTCTGAGCCATTGATCTACATTCCTGACAGGCACAGCATCTTGGGATCTTGATACAGGGAATTTCTTCACTTGCCTACCGTTTAGGCATGACCTAATCCACCTGTGGATTTGTCCAGTGTGATATCGCTTACAACTGTTTCACCTCACCTGTCTACAGTATATAAGCCACTTCACACATATGCTGTATTCGTTTCAAGATTGATGAACTGATTTCACCAATTCCAGGCTGAAGAAGGACTGATTACCTCAAATTCCTTCTCATCTTCACCATTCTTCTTTGTATAGGACTGATGAAGCCACTGTGTGGCGAAACGTTGCCTCATTAAATATACCCAAGTGCTGCACATATGTGTTTACTTATATATTACCAAGAGTTTTGTCTGATTTCTTAGTTCAAATCTTCGTTCCTCTCGCACTCAATCCCACCTTACGCACAGCTCTGTGTTTCCAGATGCTGCTGCTCCTGTCTGTCTGTGTGACTTAGTGAGGTGTTACTGACATAGGAGCACAATTGAAGTGTTTCCTCACAGCCTTGATGCTTTCATCTCAGCCGTGAGTTTTATACTGTATTGTTTTGAGGAATGATTCCCCAATCACACCTGTGCATATTCTTTCAGCATATATGCGTCACACCACTGGAATATACAGGGTTATTACAAGGGCATTACAAGGGCATACAAGGGCATTACAAGGGCATAACGGTATTTTAAGGAGGGCCTTTGAAGTGTGGTTATTTCAACTTTGTGTGATTGTATATTTTGCCCTGTGAATATTACGAATGATATACGTATTTGTTTATTGTAGACCTGTGTCTGTGAGTTAGTGAGTTGCCTTTAACTTTCGCGAAAAGCTTTAAAAATGACCTGGATCACACAACTCACAGTGTATCTAAAGCTTTCTCTCTCTCTCTCTCTCTCTCTCTCTCTCTCTCTCTCTCTCTCTCTCTCTCTCTCTCTCTCTCTCTCTCTCTCTCTCTCTCTCTCACGCAATCAGATTTCGAATATAAATATCGTAGTGGGATTAAAATTTATGCATTTATTATTTATGATTTATTTTAAATAAATAATAAAAAAATTTGTTGTTCACTTTTCACAGGATATGTATTGGAACAAATACACATTTTGAACTTACATATGTACACTCCGTCCTTTTTTTTTTTTTTTTGCTCCTTGAGGTCATTTTTTTTTTAATGGCACATTCTGATGCGCGAGACACCATGCCCAGCCCTTCTAGGGCGGGGTAGGTGCCAGAGCCAGAGCTTGTTACCATCTGCAGCTCACAAACTGCCATTCCCACGGTCCCCCTGGGGCATGGAAAATGGCCGACAAGGGGCCTAGCTTCTCCCTACGAGCCCCGTGAGGGCGGGGAACGTGGCTAGGCCTGGGGACAGTTGGTCCCAGACGATGAAGGGGGTACTTGTACCTCCTCCCATGGGAGACATAGGTCTCGGACACTCCCACGACAGGGAGCCAAGGTCGGGTCACCATCTGGAAAAGACCCTGGCTGGGAGAGTACCGGCGAATCTACAACAACAACAACATTCTGATGAATAAGACACATGTAGATATTTTACACCATATTTAAGAAAGTAGCATAACCCAAAGAAAGGTCATTTTTATATCGAGAATGGTATAAAATACCGAGAAGTTGATGATTAAGACACATGTGTAACAGTTGGGTATCTGTGTTGTTTCGCCTACACAGTAGGCTTCTTCAGTCAAATACAGAGTCAGCAGGTGTAGTAGTGAAATGAAGATTGGGCAATCTGTCCCTCAACCTCAAATACTATTTCTCCACATTCATCCTCACTCACTCCATTTACACATACTCTAATTTACCCTACGACCACATCCTTGTGTCTAGCATGGGCCAGTAGGCCCTTTGCAGTGCTTCTTTATGTTCTTATTTTCATCCACACCAATGCCCTCTCCTGCCCACACTCCCCCATACCCACACAAACACACCCACCCACACCCCACCCACACCAACACACCCCACCCACATCCCACACACACCCCACCCACACCCATACCCCACCAACCCACACACCCACACAACACCCACCCACCCACACACACCCCTCCCACACACACACACCCCACCCACATACCCACCCACACCACTTACACGAACCAACAAGTCATTACATATTCATAAGCTGTCGCCTGTGTCCCCCCTAATCTTTTTTTTTTATATTTCAATTAATAAGCAACTCGCATCACAGATTCTGCATTCATAATGAATGAATCAATGTATCGAATCTTTTCATTCAACTAGAATGATAAATTACCCGCTTTCTCATGACTGGTAAAATCTGGCATTACCATTGTGGCATGAAAGCAATATGGACTGGTGGGACCAATACCCTCAGTGTGCTTGACCTTGTTGCAGGTGAAAGCCTGTGCAACCATGACAGTGGAGATTATTCCTTTTCCTCGCAACAAACCTGATTGCCTGACATTCCCCATGTGTTGCATAACCTCCACTGTGAAAATAATATAAGAAACGAACCTCAGTGTGTGAGTTAAGTGCGCTACCAACCTAACTACGGGACCATAACAGACCTCGTATTTGTATCATTGTTACCATAATCGTCAGTCTGAAACCACCTTCTTATCTGACTTCACGTTAGGAAAGTGGACACTTCAGATTCATCAAGACTACTGTTCCGAGGGACTGATTGCCTCATCTTCAGCTTCTTCAGACTTCTGTTTTTGTCTCTGTATTGTATTGATAAAGCCACTGGTGGGCCAAACTCTTACGTAATGATGAAGTTGAAAATAGTATCGTTCCAGATCCTGGAGCTGAACTCTTCTCCAGGCTGAGGGACTGACCACCTCAAATACTATTTTCTCCAAGGTTAATGGACTGATTTCATCATCCCTGATTCACTGCAACTCCTGCTAAGTCTATTTGACTGAAAAAATGTTCAATAAAAAGGACACAGTGCAACTAATGCGACATTTTATTGTGGCAACGTTTCGCTCTCCAGGAGCTTTGTCAAGCCGTTACCGGATGTCGGTAAGTCTACCAACATTACTACAATGTGACTGAAGAAGCCTACCGTGTAGGCGAAACGTTTCAACAATGTGTCTTACTTATCCATGTAATAAGAATACCCAGTTACTGAACAAATGTGTATATATATATATATATATATATATATATATATATATAAAATATATATATGCAAAATAAACCAAAGCAGCTATACCTCGACTTATACCTCGATAAACTGTACCAAAACAGCTTTGCCTCGGATACAGATTTCAAGATTAATGTCTCTCTGCCTTTACAGAAACATTAATCATGACGCCAAGACTTGATTCCCCAACCTACTCTCCGTGATTACTATATATATATATATATATATATAATATATATATATATATATATATATATATATATATATATATATATATATATATAATATATATATATATATATAATATATATATATATATATATATATATATATATATATATATATATATATATATATATATATGTAATCACAGAGATGGCATATACAGTACATGAGGTTTGACGTATACATTACAAGTACATATTGCTATATGTTTGTCAAAAGTTACATTATAAAAACTTTATCCAGCTCCTTAGAGCTGGGGCACTTACCCAGGATAGAGCAGCATTACCCCTCTGAACTGCAGCACTGAGCCGCTGGAACAGACAACTACCCGCCCTAGCATCCCTAGTTGCCCTGCTTGGTCTTTTGCCTAACTCATTAAAAAAACTTAGATGCGCTCTTTATCCATAGGCCAAGGGTCTCTGAGCCTATGAGAACAAACATATAATGATGGGCAAGTTCATCATACGATTTAGTATTGTGGGACTCGCTAAAGCTGGCAGCTGCCTCTCCTTCCTCCCTGGTGTATTGGAGATAGGTATCAGCCAGTATATACGCACATGTGTAGCCCCACACCACCTGGTTGCCATCTGCCAAGGCTTGAAGGGTGATACCATCTGGACGTTTTTGGTTGTCATCAGTTCTGCATAGTTGAGATGGCTCCCTTACTGCTCGGCATCCTTCTGTTATAAGGCTCCTCTTGATGATAATATTAACCTCTTTATGCCTTGCAAACAAGACCATGGCACCCGAATCAGTCTGCCGATTCACTTCCGCAAATTCACCTGTGTTCAGCGAGAATAGAGACGGCAAGGCGAAGCGCAGTACCAATGAGTATGGTGTGTGGGTCGAGGCGTGTGCCTAGGGAGGAGTTGGGGACGGCCAACAGGAAGTCTCGTGCATGATGTGCTCTCACTGCTAGGAGGAGGGCTCTATCCTTGCCGGACACACTTTGAATCATTGTTGAAGCTATATTCTCCACTACTGGGCTATCCCAGTGTGACTGTGGTTTTTGGGGGGGGTGCGCACAGTTATGGTTTCAGATCCAGTTAGATTATCCCAGAGCCTGGCTCCCTCAAGGAACTTTTGGTCATTTATTTTTCAAGAATATTGACATGCATTCACTCAGTCCACTGCATATACACAAGACTATATGAACCCCACAAGACTATATGAACCCCACAAGACTATATGAACCCCACAAGACTATATGAACCCCAGAAGACTATATGAACCCCACAAGACAATATGAACCCCACAAGACTATATGAACCCCACAAGACTATATGAACTCCACAAGAATATATGAACTTCACAAGACTATATGAACCCCACAAGATTATATGAATCCCACAAGACTATATGAACCTTACAAGACTATATGAACCCCACAAGACTATATGAACCCCACAAGACTATATGAACCCCACAAGACTATATGAACCCCACAAGACTATATGAACCCCACAAGACTATATGAACCCCACAAGACTATATGAACCCCACAAGACTATATGAACCCCACAAGACTATATGAACCCCTCGCGCCTCATATATACCTGGGCTGACCAATACTTTATTGCTCAAAGTTATGTGGAAAACGACACTTATGTACAGTTCAGAACATTTATTAGAGGAGACGTTTTGCCCCTCGTGGCGAAACGTTTCCTATAATAAATGTCCTGAACTGTACATAAGTGTCTTTTTTTTCCACATTTTGTCGGTATCACCAGACCATTTTCCACTTCTCTAAGCCTGCGGCTGTCAATCGAAACGTCCCTGGTTTGATTCTCAAGCTGAGCGAAACGTATGAGCAGGTTTTCTTACACTTACTAACGGTGTTCACCTTGTAGTAAATAAATACTCAGATGTTAGACGCTGTTGTGGGTCGCATATCAGAAGAAGATCCACAGTGGTGGATCTTCGCGAGTTTGTTCCACTCATCCACAACTCTATTACGAAATAAATACTTTCCTATATCCTTTCTAATTTTTTTTATCAAACTTGAAGCCATTTCGGCTAGTCTTGTTTTGGTTAGATATTTTTAGCATGTTATTTACATCTCCTTTTTCTATTCCAGTCTTCCATTTATAAACCTCAATTATATCCTCTCTAATTATACGTCTTTCTAGAGAGTGCGGATTCAGTGTCCTCGGTTTATCGTCGTAGAAAAGATTTCGGATATATGGGATCAACTTTGTCATCCTTTTCTGTGTATTCCAGCTCATTTATGCCCATTCTGAAACGCGGTGACCAGATCTTACCAAGAATATATAAAGTTGATAAAGTGAACAACAAAGAGCCCAACACTTTGTGGGACTCTATCAAAAGCCTTACTGAAGTCCATATATACAATGCGATATTTATTACCGTTGTTAACCACCTCAAATACATTAGTGTAAAACGTCAGTAAAATCGTAAGGCAGGAACGCCTCTTTGTAAAACCGTGCTGAGATTAATTGATCAATCTATGTCTATCAAAGTGGCTCGGCAGTTGTTGAGTCCATCAATTTTCCCACAGTGGAGGTTAGGCTAATTGGTCTATAATTCTGTTTTGTTGATAGGTATCACATGTCATTTTCCACTTATCCTGCACTACGTCAGTTTGTAGTGATATATTGAAAAGACTAGCTAATGGTTTGCTAAGTTCCTCTTTACAATTCTTTATAACCCCTGAGAACAGTTCATCAGGGCCCGGGGATTTGTTTAGTTTTAATCTATTTGTCTGAGGACCACATCACTAGCGACTTTGATCGTACTTAACTTATTTTTGACCTGACTTATATAATTTTGGAGTTCCGGAATTTTACTAGTATATATCTGCGTAAAAAACCTGAGAGGAAATAAGTGTTGAAGATTGTACACATTTCCTTGTCACTGCTGGTAAGTCGACCTGAGCAACTTTTAAGTTGGCTTATCTTGTCCCTAATCTTATTCCTATATACCTGAAAAAAATCTTTTGTGTTAGTCTTCGATTCCTTTGCGATTTTAATTTCATAATCATCATTTCTGTCTTTACCTGAATATATTAATTCATTAAATGTTTCCTTCGTTTTTATGATTCTTCTGTAAATGCCTCTCTTCTGACCTATGAGATGTTTTAATCTATTGTTTACCCACACTGAACCATTTTTGTTGGATCTAATTTCTCTCCATCAGGTTACACCAGTTGACACCGACCCTCCTCCAAGGTAATCCTTCAACTACACCAAATCGGTTGTTTATTAATCAAAGAGTTAAAACTCCAAGAACATCGTCTCATTATTATTATTATTTTTCTCCTCCTCCTCCTCCTCCTTCTCCTCCTCTTCCACCTCCTCCTCCTCCTCCTTCTTCTTCTTCTTCTTCTTCTTCTTCTTCTGTTAAGTAAAAGTGAACTAACCTAGTTGTGCTTGCAGGGAGCGAGTCACAGCTCCTGGCCCCTACCTCTTTTTTGGGTTTATCAATCGACTTTACCGATACCTAAATGAGTGCTTCGGTGTTCAGTAATACGCGAAGTATCCCGAGAGACCAATTCAGGTCTGCTAGACCAACTCACTCGAGCCAGACCAACCCACCCACTCACCAGGAGACCAACCCACATGCTAGAACACGAACCCACACGACAGAACACCAACACGACTAACAGGAGACTCACACAACTAACCCACACGACAAGAGACCAACCCACAAACCAGGACATCAACCCACACACCAGAAGACTAACCCACACGCCAGCCAGCGGGCCAACCCACTCGCCCGAAGCTCTCGCGTCACCCTGAGTACAGAATTAAAAATGTATCCTCATCCTTAATGGGTATTAGTGCTGATGCAGGTACCTGCTTTTCCCAACGAAGGATATTAATAATTATGCGATCCAGACATGGTTATTATTTTCACACACGCCTCTCCCCAACAAAAAAAATACTAATGACAGCTGCTAAAAATGCAACGCTTTTAACTGTGCGCCCCAAAAAAATCATACATTGGGAAATTCAGTCTAGGTCGGTGACTGGTTATGGTGATTACAACCATGTTATCCATACAAGGTTATCATTTAATAATAATAATAATAATAATAATAATAAAAAAATAATAACAATAATAATAATAATAATATTATTATTATTATTATTATTATTATTATTATTATTATTATTAGCCACAAACTGATTTCGGGAAAGATGTCTCCACTGCCTGCAGCTTCCTCGCTGCTACGTTTAAAGAGCATATCTCACACACATAAATTATACAGTGTTGATTGGGGACTGCACATTATCTCGCGACAGTGCTGTTGGCATGATGGGGAACGGCCACAGGTACTGAACAAGCTTTTATCGCGACAAAATTTCGCTCAACGTAGATCGAAACGTCGTCGCAATTTAACCTTTTTTCCTGTCCCCTGTGTCCTTTCCTCATCACTGTCTAATGCATTTCTTTTATTGAAGAATGAGACACATATGCAACACTGGTATCTTTATTGCCAGGGACGAATAAAACACATGTTCAACACTCAGGTATTTTTATGGCTGAAGAAGAATAAGACACATATGCAAAACTTGTATTGCTATATAGCTACTAAGTTAGTATTCACTAAACCACCCAGCGGTTACGGTCTCGCTCTCATTTTAGCATTTCTCATATGCAAAGCCCCTTGAATAAGTGTTGAATGTGGGAGTGGATTGTCACGTCATTAATCACCCCCAGCGTTCATAACACGCCAGCTGACTTATGGGCTGATCCAGCGGTAGTATGTTGAAGGCTTAAATTGGCCGCGTATGTAAGCTGCAATGGTGTTGGTGTCTCACGCACCTTGTTCCTTCGTGGGTCCTCCCGGAGGCTGGTGAAGGCCTCTTGGAGCTACCTCTTATTGAGATTAAATCTGATTCACTCCCATTACCCAGGCTCTGTGTGATGCTTACTACTGCTACTATTACTACTACTACTACTACTACCACTACTGATAACATTAAAATGGTATAAAATACCGACAGGTTGTTAGGTAAGACACATATGCAACAGTTAGGTATCTTTATTTCGAAACGTTTCGCCTACACAGCAGGCTTCTTCAGTCGAATACAGAAAAGTTGTTAGAAGCAGAAGAGATATGAAGACGATGTAATCAGTCCATCACCCTTGAAGACGTAGTTTTGAGGTGGTCAGTCCCTCAGCCTGAAGAAGAGTATTTGTTCCATAGTCTGGAACAACGTGAAGTTGAAGTGACAGTGTGGAGTCTTGTATACTGTCAGGAGGTGAGATGTAGGCCACTAGTGGAACATATGTATCCTACCTAACAACACTACTGATAACGTAGGCAGACCTATGCTGTGTTAAATGTACTGAATAATTATGGTTAACAGCACTGATTTCAATATTGTTTATTTTAAACTAACCTGTTGTCACCCATTTCTTCAGCATCTTCATCTGGTGACCTGTGTATTTCACTAGCCCACAGGTTTGGTTTAAGTCAACCAACCGTGGAGGGTTAGGAAGGACCTGACTCAGTAGTTGATCCTACTGCTTTTATTAAGCAAAAAAACGTGAGTAAACACTAGCACTTCTTCAGTAGGATACTTGTAGTTTGTTGAGACGTTCTTTATCCTCCCGACGACTGCACGAGTCGTGGAGTGATTCTACTTGTGTTGGTTCAGTGATGTCTGTTGTCACTGCAGCTGCTTGTAGGAATCAACGTCCTAGTGCTACGTTAGTTCAGGGATGTCTGTTATCACTGCAGCTGCTTGTAGGAATCAACGTCCAAGTGTTACGTTAGTTCAGTGATTCCTGTTGTCACTACAATTGCTTGTGAAAATCGACGTCCAGCAAATTTATAAGAAAACGTCTCTGAACCTTGATTATTTCTTACATACAAGGGCCCAGAATGACCGTATATACAAGGCATGAAAGTGAGATGCGAGAGACAGGTATAGTAACTTAATGAAACAACGTGAGAGGCATAATTTTGTATGTTACTGAGAGTGACGTTTTGCAAAATTAGGAATTGATTTTTAATAGTTTAGGAATGTTTTCACGTCTAGAACTGACTAGGGCTCACAGCCTCAGGGAAAAGTTAATACAACTCAATTCACCTAAAGCTGGACGGGAATCGAACCTGAGAGTCAGTGTGTTTGATGGATGGGGGTCTACCATTGTACATTTGGAAAGTATACCCTTTACTGATGAGGACACGCATAATTAACTAGGAGAAAATAATCCATAACGGCGGAATAAAATTCACTTAAAACTTGTAAAAATATTCGCAAAATATAAAGTTAATTTTAACGTTCTTAATTATTATAATATATTCACACACACACTCAAACACTCACACACACACATACACACACACACACACTCACACACATACGCACACACACACACCTGCTGCAGCATATGGGCGCCTGGCAAACCTAAGAATAGCGTTCCGATTCCTCAGTAAGGAATCGTTCAAGACTCTGTACACTGTGTACGTCAGGCCCACACTGGAGTATGCAGCACCAATTTGGAACTCACACCTGGTCAAGCACGTTAAGAAATTAGAGAAAGTGCAAAGGTTTGCAACAAGGCTAGTTCCAGAGCTAAGGGAAATGTCTTACGAAGAAAGGTTAAGGGAAATCGGCCTAACGACACTGGAGGACAGGAGGGTTTGGGGAGACATGATAACGACATACAAAATACTGTGAGGAATAGACAAGGTGGACAGAGACAGGATGTTCCAGAGATGGGACACAGAAAAAAGGGGTCGCAATTGGAAGTTGAAGACTCAGATGAGTCAAAAGGATGTTAGGAAGTATTTCTTCAGTCATAGAGTTGTCAGGAAGTGGAATAGTTTGGAAATTGACGTAGTGGAGGCAGAAACCATACAAAATTTTAAGACGAGGTATGATAAAGCTCATGGAGCAGGGAGAGAGAGGACCTAGTAGCGATCAGTGAAGAGGCGGGGCCAGGAGCTATGTCTCGACCCCTGCAACCACAAATAAGTGAGTACACACACCTATATATATATATATATATATACCTGGAGTATACGTGGAGAGAGTTCCAGGGGTCAACGCCCCTGCGGCCCGGTCTGTGACCAGGCCTCATGTTGGATCAGAGCCTGATCAACCGGGCTGTTACTGCTGGCCGCACGCAGTCCAACGTACGAACCACAGCCTGGCTGGTCAGGTACCGACTTTAGGTGCCTGTTCAGTGCTCGCTTGAAGACAGCCAGGGGTTTGTTGGTAATCCCCCTGGTGTATGCTGGGAGGCAGTTGAACAGTCTTGGGCCCCTGACACTTATTGTGTTGTCTCTCAACGTGCTAGTGGCCCCCCTGCTTTTCATTGGGGGATGTTACATCGCCTGCCGAGTCTTTTGCTTTCGTAGGGAGTGACTCGTGTGCAGGTTTGGTAGTAATCCCTCGAGAATTGTCCACGTGTAAATAATAATGTATCTCTCCCGCCTGCGTTCTAGGGAGTACAGGTTTAGGAACTTCAAGCGTTCCCAGTAATTGAGGTGGTTTATCGCAGTTATGCGTGCCTTGAAGATTCTCTGCACACTTTCTAGGTCAGCAATTTCACCTGCCTTGAAAGGTGCAGTTAGTGTGCAGCAATATTCCAGCCTAGATAGAACAAGCGACCTGAAAAGTGTCAACATGGGCTTGGCATCCCTGGTTTTGAAGGTTCTCATTATCCATCCTGTCATTTTTCTAGCAGATGCGATTGCTACTTTGTTATGGTCCTTGAAGGTGAGATCCTCTGACATGATCACTCCCAGGTCTTTGACATTGGTTTTTCGCTCTTTCTTTCTCTCTCTCTCTCTCTCTCTCTCTCTCTCTCTCTCTCTCTCTCTCTTATATATATATATATATATATATATATATATATATATATATATATATATATATATATATATATATATATATATATACTTATTATAGAGTACGATTCTGCCAGACGTCTGGCCACATATGGCAGCAGTATTACTGTTCCCACGAGCAATATCTGGCTGGTATATTTTTGTGGTTGTAAATTTTTTGGCTGCCGTCTGAAGAGAAGCCAGTTTTTATGGTCGGATAAAATGTGTGTCCTGGTGCATAGTGTATCCTAGAGGAAGGTAAGCCTGTGCCCTTGATTGTTGCGTGTGTGTGTGCTCTGATGGATCAGTTACTGTATTCTGGATAGTGGATAAAAATTATATATATATATATATATATATATATATATATATATATCCTATTTAAGACACACAGTATTGTTGTCAAATGCTCGTCTTGGGTAACACATTCACAATGTTTACAAGTCTGTTAGAGACGAAAGATTTATCCTCGCTGGACAGAAATCCTATAATTTAACAAGATGATTTATGCATTATTTTGTTTGGGCAATTGTAAAAATATTTAACCAGATTTTGGGAACTGTCTCGCTCTTTGATCATTCTGAAAAACTGAATGAAGTTTTTCTTTAATCTTCGTCTTACGAGATACAGATTCAACTGATAGGGAAATTATTTCGTGATATTCGTGTTGAGGGGACGCATGGAGGCTTGATCCGTGCGAGGGCTGGCGAAAGGGGCTCTTGATCCAGGGAACTGGAGCAACCCTCCCCTTAGATCGAACCTGATGGTTACCTATGTGCCAGGCGCTAAACCTAAGGGTTTAACGCTTCCTCATGATTACGGTTGAACTCCAAATATCTTGAAAGTACCGAGAGCCTTATTTATGCCTGTCTTAATCAACGAAGCGCCAAACCCGTGTGGCGGAGGCTCGACCCACCGTCCGCTGACCGTCTCTTGGCCTCTGACCTGTCACAAAAACTCTTAACTACGAGCAGAAACAATTAACAGCATTATTGGTATGGTTCTATTACCAACACTGGCTGTATCTCGCTGCTTGCGAGAGTATCACCTCCATCTCTCGGTCACCGGACGGAGGATCGAGCCTACATTACCCCTTATGCTGAATGACCGCCCACACGGTTTTACCGCTTCACATTTTCACTATTCTGTGAATTTGTGAGTTCTTATATACAAATACCCCGCACATGTGTGACTTTGTAAATGGTCCAAGTCAGACCGAAACGTCGTCTTAAGTGTATTGTTCCAGTCACGGTATTGTGCGTTTTTTTTGTTCTTTAGTGAGTTCTTATGCAAGTAGATTCTAGGTTGAGTTGTTTAAATTGTGAGAGCCAGGATCGAGGGGACAGGCGGAAGCTGAAGACATAGATAGGCCTAAAGGATGAAAGGAAGTATTTCTTTAATTTCAGTTTGTGTGAAAAGCTAAGCGACCTGGATGAGTCTAGAGGCAAATCCAATACACAGCTTCGAGAGTAGATATGATAAAAGTCCTAGTGGCCAGAAATTAGCGATGCCTATTAAAGTGGTCGAGGAGGCGGGGGCAGGAACTGAGTCTCGACTCTCGACCCCCCGCAAACACAGCTCGGTAAATACACACACACACACTCACACACACACACACACACACACACACACACACACACACACACACACACGTCAGGCCCATACTAGAGTATGCAGCACCAGTCTGGAACCCACACCTGGTCAAGCACGTCAAGAAATTAGAGAAAGTGCAAAGGTTTGCAACAAGGTTAGTTCCAGAGCTAAGGGAAATGTTCTACGAAGAAAGGTTAAGGGAAATCGTCATGACAACACTGAAGGACAGAAGGGTTAGAGGAGACATGATAACGACATACAAAATACTGCGGGGAATCGACAAGGTAGACAGTGACAGGATGTTCCAGAGAGGGAACACAGAAACAAGGGGGCACAATTGGAAGTTGAAGACCCAGATGAGTCAAAGGGATGTTAGAGAGCATTTCTTCAGCCATAGAGTAGTCAGGAAGTGGAATAGTCTAGCAAATGATGTAGTGGAGGCAGGAACCATACATAGCTTTAAGACGAGGTATAATAAAGCTCATGGAGCAGGGAGAGAAGTGACCCAGTAGCGGACAGGGAAGAGGCGGGAACAGGAGCTGAGTCTCGACCTCTGCAACCAAAATTAGGTGAGTACACACACAAATGCAAAGTCATGGAGATCGGGGAAGGACAAAGAAGTCCGCAGACAGAGTATAGGCTAGGTGGCCAAAGACTGCAAACCTCACTCAAGGAAAAGGATCTTGGAGTGAGTATAATACCGAGCACATCTCCTGAGGCGTACATTAACCAGATAACTGCTGCAGCATATGGGCGCCTGGCAAACCTAAGAATAGCGTTCCAATACCTCAGTAAGGAATCGTTCAAGACTCTACACCGTGTACGTCAGACCCATACTGGAGTATGCAGCACCAGTTTGGAACCCACACCTGGTCAAGCACGTCAAGAAATTAGAGAAAGTGGAAAGGTTTACAACAAGACTAGTTCCAAAGCAAAGGGATATGTCCTACGAAGAAAGGTTAAGGGAAATCGTCCTGACGACATTGGAGAACAGGAGGGTTAAGGGAGACAATATAACGACATACAAAATACTGCGAGGAATTGACAAGGTGGACAGAGACAGGATGTTCCAGAAATGGGACACAGAAACAAGGGGGCACAATTGGAAGTTGAAGACTCAGATGAGTCAAAGAGATGTTAGGAAGTATTTCTTCAGTCATAGAGTTGTTAGGAAGTGGAATAGTCTAGCAAGTGACGTAGTTGAGGCAGGAACCATACCTAGTTTTAAGAGTAAGTATGATAAAGCTCATGAAGCAGAGAGAGAGAGAGAGAGAGAGAGAGAGAGAGAGAGAGAGAGAGAGAGAAAGAGGACCTAGTAGCGATCAGTGAAGAGGCGGGGCCAGGAGCTATGACTCGACCACTGAAACCACAAATAGGTGAGTACACACACACACACACACACACACACACACCTAGTGGTAAAGCTCTCGCTTCACGCACGGAGGGCCCGGGTTCTATTCCCGACGGGGCGGAAACATTTCGAAGTGTTTCCTTACACACACTCACACACATACATACAACAGGCCTAGTGTCAAATCGACATGTGCCTAGGACAAAATGGTAACTAACTAACACACGTGTACACAACATAAATAAAAACAAATATTTTGCACTGTAAACAAAACACAGTGTAAACAAACATTTGTTTATACATTAGATGTGTGCGTGGACGAGCAGAGTATAATATGGTCAGGTGTTGTTGTGACCAAAACAACACCATCAATATTTATGTGTGTGTACAGAGCAGGGAAAGAAATGACAACAATAGAAACGACCTGCATGTAGGGTCAATATTGTTCTACGTTAATTTTTCACATTTATTATTATTATTATTATTATGTTATTATTATTATTATTATTATTATTATTATTATTATTATTATTATTATTATTATTATTATTATTATTTTCATTATTATTATTAAAATTATTACTATAATAATTATTATTATTATGCTTGAATCAGATCTGATGACCTCACATTATCCAGGAAGATAGGTAGTCATGCAGGCAGGCAGGAAAAGAGTAGGCAGGCAGGGAAGTAGGTAAAGAGTAGGCAGGCAGGGAGGTAGGGAGTACGCAGGCAGGGAGGTAGGGAGTACGCAGGCAGGGAGGTAGGGAGTAGGCAGGCAGGGAAATAAGCAGGAAGGTAGGGCTGCAAGTAGACAGACAGGTAGGTAGATAGGCAAGCAAGCAGGAAGGAAGGAAGGAAGGAAGGAAGGAAGGAAGGAAGGAAGGAAGGAAGGAAGGAAGGAAGGAAGGAAGGAAGGAAGGGATAATAAAAAAAAGTGTATGTGGCTAAGGTGTAAAGGCTCTCCCTGCACTTCTGAAGTGTGAAAGATTTACGCTTCAGTATCCCAGCGCTGCTAATGGCCCGCCCAAAAATTGCTATTTTTATCGGGACTCGCCCGAACTTTTCACCACCTGCATGGGCGTCCCAGACACATATATTTTTGAAAATACACAATTTTTTAATTATTAATTGGGAGATATTTTATAGAGAAGTTTGTTTACTGGTGGATCTAGTCTGAAGATCTTATAATAATAATAATAATAATAATAATAATAATAATAATAATAATAATGTTTATTTTAACAAGTACGTACAAGATATGGCTTATACAGTGAAATACTATATAGGAAGCCCCTGGTTACGGAGAGTATTTCGGGCAAATTATGTTAATTTTGTCCCCAGGATGCGACCCACACCAGTCGGCTAACACCCAGGTATCTACTTGCTGCTAGGTGAACTGGGACAGCTGGTATCTAAAGGCAACACCCCAAGTGTTTCCACCCGTACCAGGGATCGAACCACGGACACTCAGTGTGTGAGCCGAGTGCGGTATCAAGCGAGTTACGGGACATGTAAAGATGTTTATATGGTAAATATTCCATAACTATTCGGCATAAACTAAACTTCGTGTTTTTTTTTTATCATTTGTGTGTATTGTATAGTTCTCTGGAGTGTAGTGAGCGCAAGGTAAGCACACCAAGAGGTGTGTATCTCTGTGCCTCCTACTAGGTGTGTATCTCTGTGCCTCCTACTAGGTGTGTATCTCTGTGCCTCCTACTAGGTGTGTATCTCTGTGCCTCCTACTAGTGTGTATCTCTATGCATATCTACTAGGTGTGTATTCTTCATTACTAGGTGTGTATCTCTTGCTCCTACTAGGTGTGTATCTCGTAGCCCCTACAGGTGTGTATCTCTGTGCCTCCTACTAGGTGTGTATCTCTGTGCCTCCTACTAGGTGTGTATCTCTGTGCCTCCTACTAGGTGTGTATCTCTGTGCCTCCTACTAGGTGTGTATCTCTGTGCCTCCTACTAGGTGTGTATCTCTGTGCCTCCTACTAGGTGTGTATCTCTGTGCCTCCTACTAGGTGTGTATCCCTATGCCTCCTACTAGGTGTGTATCTCTATGCCTCCTACTAGGTGTGTATCTCTGTGCCTCCTACTAGGTGTGTATCTCTGTGCCTCCTACTAGGTGTGTATCTCTGTGCCTCCTACTAGGTGTGTATCTCTATGCCTCCTACTAGGTGTGTATCTCTGCGCCTCCTACTAGGTGTGTATCTCTATGCCTCCTACTAGGTGTGTATCTCTATGCCTCCTACTAGGTGTGTATCTCTGTGCCTCCTACTAGGTGTGTATCTCTATGCCTCCTACTAGGTGTGTATCTCTGTGCCTCCTACTAGGTGTGTATCTCTGCGCCTCCTACTAGGTGTGTATCTCTATGCCTCCTACTAGGTGTGTATCTCTGCGCCTCCTACTAGGTGTGTATCTCTATGACTCCTACTAGGTGTGTATCTCTGTGCCTCCTACTAGGTGTGTATCTCTGTGCCTTCTACTACTTCTGCCACAAAGGTGGCAGGAATAGTAGTGAAATAAAGATGATGTAATCGAAATACCGTAACAAGACAACGGTTTCTTGGTACAGAGGACTTCTTCAATATTTCATAGCATGTCTACGAGTGTGAAGGGTTGGATTCCAGAGGGACCTGCCTTCTTGCTTCTACTAGTGAATCCCGTCCCCTACAACGACTTCGAGATCTTCCACCTCACCTTCAACAGTATTTAAGATTCCATTCTCATGCCTCACCTTCATATCGTTCCAGACCATGGAGCTGAACTCTTCTGAAGGCTGAGGGACTGACCCCCTCAAATACTTTTTCTCCAGGGTTGATGGACTGATTACATCAACTTTATTTCACTACTACACCTGTTGCCTCTGTATTTGATCGAAGAAGCCTACTGTGTAGGCGAAAATTTTCAGCAGTAAAGATACCCAGCTGTTGACGTTTTGGTCCGACCTGGACCATTTACAAAATATTTCCTACGTGCGGGTTATTTATGTTTTCCAGGTTTTGTTTTACTTCTTGTTTTAAGGATTAATGTATTTTTGACATGTGATGTGATATTGAATTGTCAGATTGTGTACAGATTGCCTCATTCGCAAGTTGCCGTAGCAGAAGAGTAGCTCGGTTGGTAGCGAACTCAGCTCACACATTGAGGTCCGTGGTTCGATTCCCGGTACAGGTGGAAAATTTGGGAGTGTATCCTTAAGACACCTTCTGTTACTATTCATATAGCAGCAAGTAGGTACCTGGGTGTTAGCCGACTGGTGTGGGTTGCATCCTGGGGAACAAAATTAACCTATGTTGCCCATTAATGCTCTGAATAACAAGGGGCTTTCTCTACAGTATGTCATTGATGTTACCTAGGTCTGTGTAAGTTATATCTTGTACTTGTAGAAATAAAAGATTATTATTATTATTATTATTATCAGAGATGGCTGATGACAGTGTCATCGCCCATAGCAATTCTCCCTGGAATGCGTCAATGATTTTAGTACCCAAGAAAGACGATACTTGGCGCCTAGTAAATAATTTCACGAAGCTGAATACTAAAGCGATTTCAGATCGTTTCTCATTTCCTGTTCTTGGCGACTTTCTACGAAATAATGTCCCTTAAGCAATTAGTGGGCTTTAAACTAGCAACACTAACCAATCATGGTGAGCTGGCTGCTCCAACGAGGACCGGCCAAGAAGTGAATTACATTCACGACTCACGACATCTTAATACGAATATAAACAAATCTGGGGCTGCGAGTTTAAGGATTCACAGGTAATAGGTTCGAGTCCCACTCTTTCTGTGGTTTGAAATGCATTCATACAGCGTGATAACTTGGTGTTGAATGCTAAGTATCAGCAGGTTGTTTTCCATTTTTAACGTGCATTATCGCCAGGAATAATCACATCAAGGCCAATACGTCTATTAAATCAGTCACAATTTACAACTCATAAAACGATAAAGAAAACCCAATAACTCTGTAGGGTTTAATGTGAGTGTCAACTGAAGTCATGATTGGTGAAGTGAGTAAATTCATGATAACTTTATTAGCTCATGTGGAAATCCCACTTAAATCCAACAACTCTCACTCATGTATTTATCCAACCTAAATTTGAAGCTACCCAAGGTTTGAGCTTCAGTTACCCTACTAAGTCAAAACATTTTGTTACAAGCGGTAAACCTTAACATTTTTTTCAACGCTTTATATGTAATGAGGTCAGTAGCTGGAGCAGATGCACTGAACTGACTCTGCTACATTTCGACCACAACACTGGCTTGGCCAAAGCACCTTGTTTCCTACCGTCTCAAAGCATTATCAGTAGAGAGCGATATGATGATGGTCCTGGCTCAACCGAAACATCGTTCAGGTTTCTTTAATGATTTGTGATTTATGAATTTCCACCATGATGAGCAGTAATAAATTCTAACTGCTTCAAAACAGAAAAAAAATAAGAACGTTAATGATTGAAGATTATAAGAAGCAGTAAGATGCAGGCAGTCAGAGACAAGCAATTAATTGCAAGTAGTCAGACGCAAGCAGTCAGATGCAAACAATCAGATACAAGCAGTCAGATACAAGAAATCAGATACAAGCAGTCAGATGCAATCAATCAGATACAAGCAGTCAGATACAGATACAAGAAATCAAATACAAGCAGTCAGATACAAGAAATCAAATACAAGCAGTCAGATACAAGCAATCAGATACAAATAGTCAGATACAAGAAATCAGATACAAGCAATCAGATACAATAAATCAGATACAAGCAGTCAGATACAAGAAATCAGATACAAGCAGTCAGATACAAGAAATCAGATACAAGCAGTCAGATACAAGCAATCAGATACAAATAGTCAGATACAAGAAATCAGATAAACAATCAGATACAATAAATCAGATACAGCAGTCAGATACAAGAAATCAGATACAAGCAGTCAGATACAAGAAATAAGATACAAGCAGTCAGATATTCTCATAGACTGATGGGAACAGGTAGGAGATCAAGGCAAAGATCTAGGAATGTTAATAACTGATGATCTCTCACTTAGCGAACACAGTCAACGAAGCCTAAGACAACGCTGCCTTGGTATCGTAGGTCAAACCATACTTCCAGGAGTAAACAAAACCTTAACCCAACTACACAATTCGGCTATTTGTCACTCTTTCCACACGCTAGGTAAAAGGACACAAGTGCAACTAATGCTACATTGTATTGTGGCAACGTTTCGCTCTACAGGAGCTTTGTCAAGCCGTTAACGTTGCCACAAAAAAATGTCGCATTAGTTGCACATGTGTCTGTCCTGTAGCCTAACATATAGTCGGTAATTCTACCAACATTATTAGCCTTTCCACATGGGTGCTGTTTTGGAAACATAGCTTCATTAAAGGCTCGTAAACACTGCACATGTGTCTTATTTACACAGCAATAGCCTGACAGATCAGGCGTTCCCTGAAAAGCCTTCAGGCCGGGTAGAAATAAATACTGAAACCGGTCGCCAGAAATTTTAAAAATGGCAAAACCTGGAACCTTTCCTAAATGAGTACTCCCGGCCTTTGGTTATATAAATTATCCGCTGAGTAGAAAGTTAAGGTAATTTATAAGTTGTTGCGGAAATGGAGGCCGGCGAAAAGTAGTCAGGAGAGAGGTATGCAGGGAAACAGACAGAAAATGAGAGGTGCGCAGGCAAGCAGGCAGGGAGGCAGGCAAACAAGAAGGCAGATATGTAGGGAGGGAGGCACGTAGCCAAGAGGGAGGAAGGCAGAGGGAAGCAGAGGCAGGCAGGCAGGTAGTGTGGTCGGGAGGTTGTGAGGCTAATGGGCAGGAAGGCAGGCAGGCAGGTAGGTTGCCAGACTTGCAGGGAGGTAGGCAGGCAGCGAGGTAGGCAGCGTGGCAGGCAGCGAGGCAGGCAGCGTGGCAGGCAGGAAGGGAGACAACACCAACAACAACTAAGCGACCCCATACACACCAAGGAGCTAGAGATTTGTGTCAGTTACCCAGGAGCTAGTAATATCTAGCCGCAAAATTAGTCACGTCTAATAACATACAAACTCTATTTACAATGCTATCAACTGAAAAAACTATCTTAAAAAAACATGTCTATCCACTGAGAACGCGTTCACTTTGTCAGGTTAAGCACTGCCAAGGCTGGCTAGTAAATGAATTGATGAGTTTGTATCGAGATCACACTTCATTACTTTATTTTAAATTCTGTTTAGTGAAGGACAACTTTTGTGTTTATTCTGTGATAGTTTGTCAGGAGTCAGGAAAGTTCTGGCACTGTCCGATGACCTGGTCAGTGACTGACAACCACTGCAGTACCAGTGGTGAATCTCTGTTTAGTCATCGTCTGGTGTACCAGTGGTGAGTCTTTGTGTTTAGTCATTGTCTGAAGTACCAGTGGTGAGTCTCTGTGTTCAATCATCGTCTAGTGTACCAGTGGTGAGTCTCTGTGTTTAGTCATTGTCTGAAGTACCAGTGGTGAGTCTCTGTGTTCAATCATCGTCTAGTGTACCAGTGGTGAGTCTCTGTGTTTAGTCATTGTCTGAAGTACCAGTGGTGAGTCTCTGTGTTCAATCATCGTCTGGAGTACCAGTGGTGAGTCTCTGTGTTCAATCATCGTCTGGAGTACCAGTGGTGAGTCTCTGTGTTCAATCATCGTCTAGAGTACCTTAGCATGATTTTTCTCATACTATTTAAGAAAGCAAAGGATAATTTGTTTAAGATTATTAAAACGAAAAAAAAAAATATTTTGCTAGCCTATATATCAAGTAGCAACTGGAAGGGAGAACAAATATTGGTTTTTGTTTATACAATAAGAAAAAAGTTGTCAAAAGCTGTTAAGATTTTTTTTTTTTTTTAGAGAATGAGGCTTATGACAGTATATGTTGAATCGAAAAAGGGAATCTTTTTCCCAGTAAAATTAGAGTGTCTTCATCAGTCCAATACAAGAAGAATAGTGAAGATCAGAAGGAGATTGAGGTAATCAGTCCCTCAGCCTGGAGTCTATGTAAACAGTCCATCCAGATTGATGGACTGTTTACAGTGGGAAGCATAGCATTATCGTTGATGTGTGGTCTTAATAGATGGGTTTGTGGTATTTTTTTTAGATGTCACGTGCTGTTGGAGGGCGAGCATGATAATATATATTCAGGATTTCAGGGGAAAGTGATTAGACATATTTCAGATTTGAGGGTAATGAATACAGTGGCTAAACTGCTGAAAGAAAGGTGAAGATGTTGCTATTAAGTGGATCATTGGATCATGATGTTGCTATTAAGTGGATCATTGGATCATGATATTTAATACGCATTTAAGATGATCTGTGTTTCTGTTTCCATACATACACTTCAGTTATCCATAATGCGAGAAAATATAGATAATGAATAGATTTCATGATTTTCTTTTTCTGTAAATTTCATCTACACTTTGATACACTCATACATGTATGGAAGTGACTCACGAAATCGTAATAATACGATTGTAAACAAACCACGGAACGGGCAGGGACTGAACCCAGTGTGTCCAGAAACTCCAGTGGTTAACGCACTGGCCTGGAGCTCCAGGACTTGCTTGCCCTGGGTTCAATCCCTACCCGTTCCGTAGTATGTATGGAAGTAATTGTTAAACAGAGTGTTGGAACACATATCAACTTAACATATACGTATAGCCTTTCCAGATCCCGCACTATTCCCTCGCGGTTTATAATTCCGTGACAGTGGGAAGCTTTAGTTGAAGAAGTAAATGTAATTTCTGGGATGCATTTCAGTGACGTATAATGTTTGTCACTGTACGAAATAAGAGCCAGAAAGAGTATACAGTAATGAGATAATGGGGAACGTTAAATAATGAGGCTATACACTTGCTCTGACCCCATTTCCCACATGCTCAGCCAAACATTGTTAGGGTAAAACCATATAAATAAAAAAATATTAAGACGTGTAAACATGAGTGTGAAAAAAAAACATTGTCAATAACAGGATAAAACCCACAATGTGACCGAACACCTGGAACACCTATAAAACAAAAACTAACTAAAGTTGACCAGGGGATTTCTATATAGTATGTCACTGATGTCAACTATGGTATGTATAAGTTATATCAAGTACCTGTAGAAATAAAGATTATTATTATTATTATTATTATTATTATTATACGTGCACAACCCATTTGTATATATGCATGTATACACAGCGCTAGCATGTATACACTTAACTTGGTAAAACGAGTATTCACGTTCATAGACAATACATATTTACACAACAAGATATACACAGACCATATGTACACAACCCATGTGTACTCCTCACGTGTACAGAGCAGTAACAAACGCAGACACAACACTATAACAACACATATGTATATAAGCTACGAGTACTCAAAACATTTATATACAACAAATGTGTCTTCAACTTTCCTATGGACACACAGTGTACACAGCAATAATACACGTAAACACAGCACTTACATAACTTGTGTATACTTTACATACGAAAAATAGTATTGCTGTTGCTGCTCCTGCTGTTGCTGCTCCTGCTGTTGCTGCTCCTGCTGTTGCTGCTCCTGCTGTTGTTTCTACTGCTACTGGCTAGTATAAAACGTTACCCTACCCTGCCGCAATTTATAGCGTACTTTCCCCTGAATGATCACTATTCAGGAAGTTTGTGGAGGAGGATATATTCAACCAGAGCATACACCAATTCAGTGGAATCATGGCGATACAGTGGTGTCATGATACACTGGAATCACGATAATACGATGAAATCATAATTGATACAGTTGACTCCTCCTGACCTGGAGGAGACACGATGTGTCAGCCATGGTAAACAGAGGCACAAATTCAGTGTTATGAGATTCTTTATTGATGACCCCTACACTGTTTTCCATTAAGATACTGATGTTTGTCACTCAATAAACGACAATGCCGGGGCGAAACGTCTCTCTTTGTGTCTTTTTCACCACGGTATCGGTATACTGTAGCATTTCTCTCCGTACGTCAGCCATCTTTGCACAATCGAGCGAAATCATAATGTAAAGGTCTTGATGGTACGATCGACTTCTTCACTCAGGACAGGAAGGCAGTCGACTCTTACACTCCATAATCGAAGGGACTCAACTACTCCACTCCAGACTTGAAGGCAGTCGACTCCTTCACTCCAAACATGAAAAAAACAGTAGAGACCATAATTCCAAACACGAAGCCAGCCGATACCATCTCTCCAAACATAAAGACAGTAGAGTCTATCACCCCAACACTGGGAAACTAGTACGAGATGCTGTAAACAACGCGAGATGAAAGGTCTCTAAAAAAAAAAAATGATGCACACACATAAATTAAGTGTAATGAAATTCCTGGTCTGTGCAAATGATAATTAACCTTATTATGAATCCAATTACTTTTTCTACGTTGATAATTGCAAGTTAAAATTATATTAACTTGGTTATTGGAAGCTAATTAAGTTGAATTTAGAGAGTTAACATTTGTTAGTGGCTAATCAAGCACTTAGTACATTTTTAACATGGCCACACTGGTAAACTAGAAAACATGGTCACACTGGTATGCGACAAAACATGGCCACACCAGTACTCTACAAATCATGGACACACTGGATTACTACTACAAAACATGGCCACACTGGTATTCTACAAAACATGGCCACACTGGCATTCTACAAAACATGGCCACACTGGTATTCTACAAAACATGGCCACACTGGTATCCTACAAGCCATGGCCACACTGGTATCCTACAAACCATGGCCACACTGGTATACTACAAAACCTCGCCACATCAATACACTACAAAACATGGCTACACCTGTCCACTACAAAGCATGGCCACACTGATATGCACCAAAACATGGCCACACACCAATTCACTACAAAACATGGCCACACACCAATTCACTACAAAACATGGCCACACTGTCCCGGCAGGAGTGGTCGAGAATTATTCGAAGTATTTACTCTAAGGGTTCATTAACATAATTTATTCATAGCCTCATTACGCCTTATGTAATTTCAGGACCTCTTGAAGGCATGTAAATGTTGTTGTCACGAGGGAACTGAGTTAATAATGTGTGAATGTTGGAAATTGTTGTCAATATTATTGTCACTGTTGGTGGTTTATGTTAATATAGTCGTCACTGTTGGAGGCTGTTGTTAATATTATTGTTACTGTTGGAGGCTGTTGTTAATATTATCGTCACTGATGGGGGCTGTTGTTAATATTATTGTCACTGTTGGAGGCTGTTGTTAATATTATCTTCACTGTTGGAGGTTGTTGTTAATATTATCATCACTGTTGGAGGCTGTTGTTAATATTATCGTCACTGTTGGGGATTGTTGTTAATATTATCGTCACTGTTGGGGGCTGTTGTTAATATTATCGTCACTGTTGGAGGCTGTTAATATTGTTGTTAATATTATCGTCACTGTTGGAGGCTGTTAATATTGTTGTTAATATTATCGTCATTGTTGGGGGTTGTCACCAACATCACTGCCGAGGGTGCTACCTATTTATCAGTTTCATATTTAAAAAGGCTGTACTATGCCTTTTCTAAACGGCTTACACCTTCAGAGGCTTATGTATCACAATGCCATTATGATAATAAATGTCGGCTTTGTAAATGCAAATGAGCCTATTTTCTAACGTAGTTTACAAGCTTAAGCTGGGAATTGGCCTTTTCTGAATGGCTTCAATCTTTATCGATGGTGAAATTTGCTCAAAGGAAGATTTGCATTCAGGAAGAAGTAAAAGGCACAATACCATGACAGGAACAATACACAAATAATCTCTTTTTCTCCTGGCTACGTTCCCCTCTTGTGTGATATATATATATATATATATATATATATATATATATATATATATATATATATATATATATATATATATATATATATATATATATATATATATATATATATATATATATTTTTTTGCTTAGCGTATAAAATTAAACAATTTTATCTTGAAAATTTGTTTTCAATTTTCATGAATATAAGTGTGAAACGACTTTCAGGATAGGCTTCAAACCCTTAAAAAGTTGATGTATCTTTAATAGATCAAATTTTGGATTGATCTTGGGCTGTATGTGTAAATTTGCAAATTTTATTTGAGAAATTGGGAAAAGTAATAAGGTTTTTCATGCGATAAATTATGATTGATACGATAAATTATGAATGTCTTTCCTGATCTGTTTTAATGATCTAGTCACGAGAGTTACAGATTACGTGTTTAATTAAGAAAAGAATTGCAGGGAAAAGAGAGTGAATAAACTGGCGCATAAAACGTGAAAAATTTATTCGTTGCGTAAAACTGTCTCTCTTTTCGTTGCTGTAAAGGCTCTTAGTCTACTAGAAATAGAAATAGAAAAAACACATTTCGGAATATAAGACTGTCAACGTTTGGATTTATATGAGACGTAAATTGAGGTAATATTACACACACACACACACACACACACACACAAACACACACACACACACACACACACAGGAGCTATGACTCGACCCCTGCAACTACAACTAGGTGAGTACACACACACACACACAGGAGCTATGACTCGACCCCTGCAACCACAACTAGGTGAGTATACACACACACACACACACACACACATACATACACACACAAACAGAATGTTTCACAGATGGGACACAGGAACAAGGGGACACACCTTGAAGTTGAAAATTCAGGTGAGTCACAGGGATGTTAGGAAGTATTTCTTCGGCCTTGACAATTGTCAGGAAGTGAAACAATCTGGACAGGGATGCAGTTTAGGTAGGATCCATACATAGCTTTAAGAAGAGTTACGATAAATCTCTTGGAGAAGGAAGAGAGTGGACCCCAGTAGCGACCAGCGAAGAAGCGGGGCCAGGGAAGCGATTCGACTCCTGCAACCACAAATAGGAGAGTGTAAATAGGTGAGTACACACACACACACACACACACACACACACAAACAAACACACACTTTGATTTTTTTGGGTTATCCTAGGTTCTCTACACAAATACACACACACACACACCACCCAAATACCTATTTCTTGCATATTCAACTGTTCGTGTCAAAATACCAGCTGTAAACATGAGACCTGGAACTCTAAATCCACCACGTAAGCTATTCCAAACATATTCACAGGCACTGCACCAAGCAGTAACAACTTCCAAACAGCTCAGAAATAAATTATTTTGATCTCATTAATTTGTATTGTATACTCATTATTTACGTTGCTACTCAAGATAAGCTAAATGGAATATAAATTATAATTATGGATTTTCATGCATGTGAATTGAAGTTGAAATTTTAGTTTTCGGATCATAAAAAGTATTTGTTGATGAGCAGAGATATTGTCCTCTAATAATAACATATATATATATATATATATATATATATATATATATATATATATATATATATATATATATATATATATATATATATATATATATATATATATATATATATATACTGGCTGTGTATGCAACACATAAGGATAGTTGTATACTATTGTTCATTGCATTGCTGCTTCTGTTTATTATAGAGCTGCTGCTGCTGCTTCTGCTGGTGTTGTTGCCGCTGCAGCTGCAGCAGCAGGTGTTTGTGATGATACAAACAAGGCCCAGCACTGGCTTCCTTCTCTGCACGAAACCATCACCAGTGTCAACAAGCTCACTATAATGTTGATTATGACGAGCGGGTTTATGAAGGCCGTGATTGTTGCCTTTGTTGTCTGTAACAACGCTAATGATAGCTAATATTGATGATTAATTACATTACAACAGAGGAAATCACGACTACAGGACGGGAGGCAGAATTATTTTTTGATTGCTTGCGCTTTATTTATCAATAAACTCGCTCTGAGATTAGTAAAATATTCACTGGGATACCATTTTTTGGGAAAAGAAATATTTGTATTTTTACATACCTGCCTGTTTGTGTACCTTCCTTCTTTAGTTACTGCCCGCCAGCCTGCCCACCTGCCCACCTGCCTGCCTGCCTGCCCACCTGCCTGCCTGCCCGCCTGCCTGCCCGCCAGCCTGCCTGCTTGCCCGCCTGACCGCCAGCCTGCCTGCCTGCCCGCCTGACCGCCCGCCTGACCGCCCGCCTGACCGCCAGCCTGCCTGCCTGTCTGCTTTGCTTCCTCCCTGTGTTGCACACGTGTCTTATTCATCTGCATGAAAACTCTGCCTCGACAATTATTGTCTTCCCCATGACTTCACCTTTTCCAGTTTTCCTGTCTCCCGTTTATCCTTGTTTGTTACATTCGCTGATTACACTTTTGACTGCAGAAAAAATTATATATATATATATATATATAGGATGGGGTCCACCTCTGGTGTACATTGAGGGACCCATAGCCTCGGAGAAGTGGATAAAAAAGCTTCAAGGAAGAATATTTAGATATATGTATATATGTGTGTGTGTGTGTGTGTGTGTGTGTGTGTGTGTGTGTGTGTGTGTGTGTGTGTGTCTGTCTGTCTGTCTGTCTGTCTGTGTGTGTGTGTGTGTGTGCATTACAGACTTTTTCACTCTGGGGGGGAGGGGAGAAAGAGAACTATTCGATACTTTCGCAGAGAAAATATTCTGTTTCCCAGCATTAAATTTTGAGAACAGTCGAAAAAAAGAAAGATTTACCAGCCGTATATATATACTGACTTTTACAGAGAATTAGCTATTAGAAGTTTCAATTTAAAGGAAACGTACACAACAGGAGCCTTCAGCTACACGAGCTGAAATACTTGTTACTTTTTCCCATAATATTTGCAAGAAATGGTCAAGGAAATCACAATATTGATTGCTATAGAGACAGAAAATGGAAACTGCTATTTAAAGTACAAGTTAAGCCGTAAACCCGTATTGGCTACAGGAACGTGGTTTATATATACCGAAATTATGTCTAGTGTGCAACATCTGGAAGATATATTACTGTTTCTCACGGTGTACTGACAAAGCTCAATGAGCGAAACGTTTCTTAATCAATTTTATAGTGTTACTCAAGTTTCGTTTTGTATTATGCGGCCAATCAACATTGCTCTCGGAGGCTCGATCCTCCGTCTACTAACTAAAAGACAGACTCGCAGTCAGTCAGCACATTAGGACGAGAAAGTCACAATACCGTGGCTGGAAAAATTCACCCAAAACCTGCACTTATGAGGGTAACCTTACAGCAACGTTTCGGTGCGTCCTGGACCATTGTCAAGTCACAACTGGAGCGAGAAAAACAGAGAAGGCCAAAATACAATACGTTTGACGACAAGAAAAGAAGGGAATATATACTTATCTCTTAAGAATGATATACTCAGTAAACTGTTAACTCCCTGACCTCACAAACGTGACCAGAAATTTGCAGGATGTGAGCACAAGAGTGTTTAACCTATTTCCCGAAATTAGTTGTGAGGAAAAGACCCACGTTTGCTTAAATCTATCATTTACAAAACACAATAAAACAAATATTCCGAAAGTCGGAAGGCTAACATGGGTAGATAATGAGATCTTGCAAGGCAAAAGAAAAGCATGCCAATGCTAATAGTGTTCAAATCACAGATGCAATCTCCTTACGAATATTCAGAATACGCTATTACTGGAACGTTATTACTGGGAGGCTATGAACACTTCGTGGTCACACAGCGCCTATGGAGTGGCATTCAGATTTGATCCCATATATACACAAACTGATGATTAAGACTCAGGGGCAACAATTGGGTACTTGTATTGTTGAAACGTTTCGCCTACACAGTAGGCTTCAAATATATGATCTTATTTTCACTGCTACACCTGCTGCCTCTGTATTTGACTGAAGAACAAAGATACTCAACTGTTGCTGATGTGTCTTAATTATCAACTTCTTGTTATTTTATACCATTTTCAAAATACATAAACTGTCCAGACATAAACAATACACTATGAGTAACACTCAGTATTTTTGTGTGACTGATAATTATATAATTTACCTATATACATATAAAATATCCAGAGCTCACCTTGTGCGTAGAGCTTTATCAAGTAACAGAACTGTAAACAGAGCGAGAGGTTGCCCCTATATAAAGCTTATTCCCGAAACGTGCATTCACCATTTGTAGAATCACACTGAGATTCTGACAGTGTTGTGCAACGAGTACTGTGGCTTATCTTGGGTTATCCTAGATTACTAATTAACCCTCCGAGGTAAATAATCCGGACTGTCGTCTTCCTGACCTGTGTTAGCCAGGCTGGGTGAGGGTTAGGTCATGCTGGGGGTTGAAGCCAATGTAATTAACTCAAGGTACGCAACTCAAGTTAACTTACTGACCTACTGATGTAATGACTATAATCAGTCAATCAGAGCAGAAAGAGGAAGAACTTTGAACACTAGTTCAGGTGAACGTTAGAGATCTGTCCTCCACGTACAAGAATGTTGAGTACCATTCCACCATGCTGCTTCAGTATGCAACCATAACATGGTCTTGGAACACGTTTTCATGGTATACAGAACATATTGTATGTATTAAGTAAGACTGTATGACAACTTCACACACACACACACACACACACACACACACACAAATGTACAACAGGCCTAGTATCTAATCGACATGTGCCTTGGACAAAATGGTAACTAACATGAATATTAGGAAATATTTCTTCAGCCTTAGATTTGTCAAGAAGTGGATCAATCTGGAGAGTGAAGCAGTGGAGGCAGGATCTATACATAGCTTTAAGAAGAGGTACGATAATGCTCTTGAAGCAGGGAGCGAATTAGTAGCGACAAGCAAAGATGCATGGCCAGGAGCTGTGAACTGACCCCTGCAACCACAATAGGTGAGTACACACACACACACACCACTGTGATCCCTTTACTACGCTCTGTGAGGGAGGGCGGATACAAGCGAGCCTCTAGTATAAATTTATTGCACATTGTTATGATACCAGGAAACAGTACAAGGGGATGTGGGTTTGCCAGTGGTGGTATGTATGTTCCTAGAAATCTAAGTTAGTTTGTTTGAACGGATCAAATAATAATTAATAATAATAATAATAATAATAATAATAATAATAATCTTTATTTCTACAAGTACATGTACAAGGTATACAGTCCTAGCTGACATCTATGACATATTACTATATAGAAAGCCGCTTGTTATGCAGATCATTTCGGGCAAATTAGGTCGGTTTTGTCCCAGGATGCGACCCACACCAGTCGACTAACACCCAGGTACCTATTTTACTGCAAAGTGAACAGGGACAGCAGGTGTCTTAAGAAAACACGTCCAAATGTTTCTCCCCGTACCGGGGATCGAACCACGGCCCTCAGTGTGTGAGATGAGTGCTCTAGCAATCGAGCTACGCAACGTACAGATCTAAATTAGCATGTGACATTATCCCTTTTTTAAAATTAATTTATATTTCTTGAAGAGCTAAGATCGTGTGCTCATTCACCGTGGAGGCTCGATCCTCCATTCGTAATCGCGGCCCTGGTTTCTGACCAGTCGGTCTGAATAATCGCTAGGACTGAAAAGCTGATGAATGGTTCAGGAGGTTGAATCTCTCTCTACCAAGCACTGCTCGGTGGTCAGCTCTCCTTCATGGGAGGTTCCTTGAAGCCGGTGAGGATGGGGAGGGGGTCTTGATCCAGGGAACTGGGGGCGTGCTGTCGAGCCTGAATATCTCCCGTTCTCCCTAGGCACTGTATAATATGTTTCTAATATTTAGCCCTGAAAGACATACAAGGAAGGCAGGTTCGAGTCTCCCAAGATTAGGTAGGATTAAATATTTATTTATATCCCATACCTGGCTATCTTTTCACGTTATTATTTACCTCACAGAAAGTACTAATGCTGTTAGTGTCCATCAGCTCTTGATTTCAGGAGTAGTTAATGGTAATACGGAAGGAAATATATATATGTATATCTGAAAATGCCAACCAACCACGGGGGACAAATTTAATGATAGCTCCAGGTCTTTCGTATTGCAATCAACACATCTTCAGAAGCTTGCAATGTTTCAGAAATGAGTAGGAAATCCAGGTAGATTCGCTCAGTGGAACGAAACTAGTTAGAAGCATTCTAGCTAGAGTCGTTCCCTTGAACGAATCAACCTGGACTTCCTACTCATTCCGCAACATGGAAAGCTCCTGAAGACTTGTTGACTGCAACACGAAACGCCTAGAGCTATTATTTAACTCCGCCTGTGGTTGTTTTGTATTTTGTATCGCTTGTTCGCGTTTTTTGCATATCTTAAAATATTTATTGGTTTCGATATTTATTTTTTACGAGAGAAGAGATGGCCACGTGTCTGACCTCAACATTTTCTCTGAACTTTTGACCTTCGTGTGAGATCAAGGCTCCCGAGTCCCCATATCTCTGACCTTGTCACCTCTGACCTCTGCAAGAACTCGAGTCATCTTATCTCTGACCTTCTTACTTCCTTGAGAAGAAAAAGCGCCACCTTATTTTTGACCTTTGACCTCCATAAAAAAATTAATAATCCTGCGAGTCACCTTGTTTTTGACCTATGATTTCCATGTGGGTGTTAATGATTCCACACCTGACAAATAATTCTAGTTTGTGAAAAAAAAAAAAAATTAATGATCTTCAATGAATAGAAAGCAAATTGCACGCAATAAGATTTGGATCTAAACGAAATGATTAGAAATAAGTAAAGTAGAAAATCTAACAAAGGTCATATTTCTGACAAGGGAGCAGGGGGAGATGTGCAGTATGTCAGAGGGAGGAATTGGAGAGTCCGAAATTTCGTGTGTTTTGGGAGGGGTATTTAAGATAACTTCAGGGAGGGTGCGAGGTTGTCAGGGCTTAGATCAGAGGTATTGGCCAGGGAGAGGTGATTGAGGGCCAACTGTGCTGAGTTGTGTTTTAGCATTGTGAGGGAAGAGGTGTGTGTGTGTGTGTGTATTCACCTATTTGTACTCATCTATTTGTGGTTGCAGGGGTCGAGTCGCAGCTCCTGGTCCCGCCTGTTTGCTGGTAGCCACTAGGTTCATTCTCTCCATGCTCTAAGAGCCTTGTCGTACCTCTCCTAAAAGCTATGTATGGCTTCTGCCTCCAATGCATCACACTCAAGATTGTTCCACATCCTCAGTGTGTGTGTGTGTGTGTGAGAGAGAGAGAGAGAGAGTGTGTGTGTTAGTTACCGATTATCAAAAGCAGTTATTGACAGACACTTGGTCTATTGTGTATGGTGGATTAGTTACCGTTTGTAAAAATCACTTGTCGACAGAGACTTGGCCTATTTTTTTTTTTTTTTTGTGTGTGTGCGCGTGCGAGAGAGAGAGAAGAGAGAGAGAGAGAGAGAGAGAGAGAGAGAGAGAGAGAGAGAGAGAGAGAGAGAGAGAGAGAGAGAGAGAGAGAGAGTCAAAAATGTCACCAGCTAGCAGAAGAACCTTCAAAAGAACAGTGAGAAAACTGAAACTGTATCGATCATCAGCAACTTCCCACTAATCCCACTCAACCCACTTCTTTCCCCCTGAACTATACTACTACCCCCCCTCTCTCGCCTCCCCCCCTCTCTCTCTCTTCCCTCTCACCCCTCTACTACCTGCGACAGAGCCTTCCCTCCCTCCCTGGCGCATCAGTCTCGCGCCTCCTCACAACCACTGTACACACATATACTAGTCTGGAAAATCATTTGTGGATTTCTTCGGAGATAGTATGTTGAAACGTGGTAAATCGACAGATGCAAAAGGGACAAGGCTTTATGGAAGACGTTTCGCTCAGTGAGAGCTTTGTCTAGGCGTCTCTAGACTTGCCGAATAAAGCTAATCTTGTACCATCACCGTGTCATCCCTGCATTTAAAGACAGAATCTAAGCAGAATGAAAAAAAAAATTATGTGAAATGTTAAACCTTGAAATTTCGCAGCATTTTTACATTTTCTTTTAATTTTTTTTCCCTAGCAATTTTGAGAGATTTTAGTCTTTCCTCTTAAATTAACTTAATTTTTTTTTTGGCGATGAAGCATTAAACTAAAAAGACCCATATTTTCATTTGAGAAAATAGTGAAATATAATCATTTAAAAATGAATGAGAGAAAATTGATTTTTATATATTGGATATGTCGACGTTCCAGAGGTGTTTAAGGCTGCCTAAGGCATTTGGAATTTTAGCTAAAATATCCATATAGATATGAAAATTGGCTCGTTCCCACACCTTCCTCACTATACATTCCACGGTTAGAACCACTAACCTGGGTCCAGGAACCTTCCTTGACGCTGGTGAGGGGCTCTTGATCTACGGAATTACATCTGTGCTCCAGTTCTATGAATTGAGCATGCATGCCTTCCATTCCTCCCCTCCCAACAGACGCTGCATAATTCTTACGGGTTTAGTGCTCTCCATGATAATAATATTAAGACTCTGTTCTCATGATTCAGCTTCATATCGTTCCAGACCATGGAGCTGAGCTCTTCTCCAGGCTGAGGGACTGACCCCCTCAAATACTTTATCTCCAAGGTTGATGAACTGTTTACATCATCTTTATTTCACTACTACACCTGCTGCCTCTGTATTTGACTGAAGAAGCCCACTGTATAAGCGAAACGTTCCATCAGTAAAGATACCCAACTGTTGCACATGTGTCTTAAATCATCAACCTGTTAGTATTTTATACCAATATCATCATAACAATAATTATAATCCACGGTAACCTTTTTGTATCCCTCCACTCTGGAAATTCCCTTAATACTCCATCTCCCCTCCTCCTAACCCAGCAGTTTCCCTCATTCCTCACAAACTCAATTTCCTACCTAAATACTCCACTCAATTCCACTTTCCCCAGACCTATTTTTTTATTTCTATATTGTGTTCTGAGATGCTCACCCCTAGTCTCTTCCTACTCTCCTCACAGCCTCTCCTTGGTCTACTCGCCTGAGATGCTCACCCCTAGTCTCTTCCTACTCTCCACACAGTCTCTCCTTGGTCTACCCGCCTGAGATGCTCACCCCTAGTCTCTTCCTACTTTCCTCACAGCCTCTCCTTGGTCTACTCGCCTGAGATGCTCACCCCTAGTCTCTTCCTACTTTCCTCACAGCCTCTCCTTGGTCTACCCGCCTGAGATGCTCACCCCTAGTCTCTTCCTACTCTCCTCACAGCCTCTCCTTGGTCTACCCGCCTGAGATGCTCACCCCTAGTCTCTTCCTACTCTCCTCACAGCCTCTCCTTGGTCTACCCGCCTGAGATGCTCACCCCTAGTCTCTTCCTACTCTCCTCACAGCCTCCCTTGGTCTACCCGCCTGAGATGCTCACCCCTAGTCTCTTCCTACTTTCCTCACAGCCTCTCCTTGGTCTACCCGCCTGAGATGCTCACCCCTAGTCTCTTCCTACTCTCCTCACAGCCTCTCCTTGGTCTACCCGCCTGAGATGCTCACCCCTAGTCTCTTCCTACTCTCCTCACAGCCTCTCCTTGGTCTACCCGCCTGAGATGCTCACCCCTAGTCTCTTCCTACTCTCCTCACAGCCTCTCCTTGGTCTACCCGCCTGAGATGCTCACCCCTAGTCTCTTCCTACTCTCCTCACAGCCTCTCCCTGTTCTCCCCGCACTACTCTTTGGTCTACCCGTACTACTAGACCACTACTCCCATTATTCTCTTCCATGTCCCACTCATTTTTTTTCCTCGATTATTCACTACTTCAGTCTCACCATAATTCCCTTCCTACAAGATTCCCATCACTTCTTATCAGCCACCCCCTTCCCTCACAGTTCTTTTTCTTCTTCTTCTTCTTTTTCCTCCTTATTTTTCCTTCTTCTTCTTCCTCTTCTTCTTTTTCCTTCTTCTTCCTCATTATTATTGTTACATCCACAGGAGCCGTATAACCCCTACGGGCTTACCACTTTCACCTGAGTATAATAACAATTCTCACACATTTGCTTCATCATCAGAGGCTTAAATTTAACCCACCTCCAAAAAAAGCCAGGCTTGCGACACCTTACGCTGTTATTTAAGCTTAACATTCCCGCCCGGACAATGCAAAGGCAGTTCCCCGGAATGATTTGCATATAAATTCATTTTTCATTGAATTGGATTTTCAACACTTTATGTCAGCATTTCCTCATTCCCCCGCATCACCATGCATGTTTTTTTTTCCTCTCCCTCTCTGAAAATTGGCTGTCGGTCGAAAAAAAAAATTGATGAGTTAATAACATGTGTATTTATCGGGAAGGGATGAGCGAGTATACCTGGAGTATATTTGAAGGGTGTTCCAGGGGGGTCAACGCCCCCTTGCGGCCCGGTTCATGACCAAGTCATCTATTTGTACACACAAAAAGTATTTATGTTCTTACGACACATTTTGTTGTGACTTGAGAACTTAAATTTGCATTTTCTTGAGGTTTAATTTTTAAGTGTTTAATTTTTAAGTGTTTAATTTCTAAGTGTTTAATTTCTAAGTGTTTAATTTCTAAGTGTTTAATTTCTAAGTGGTAAATGTGACTTTTGCCCCTAAATGCTTAGTATAGGAGAGCACTGTAAACTTACAGTGTAACCCTACCGTATAAATCTACATTGTAGACCTACAGTGTAAGACATGTGTGCAAACCTGCATTTATAAACGTACAGTGTTAACCTACAGTGTAAACGTACGTTACAGTTTAGATTTTCAATGTAAAACCTACAGTTTAAACTTACAGTGAATACCTTCAGAATAAACCTAGAGTGTAATACAACTCTGAAAGCTTAGTATAAGTCAGCAGTGAAAATCAGCAGTGTAAATCAGCAGTGTAAATCAGCAGTGTTAATAAGCAGTGTAAATCAACAGTGTAAATCAGCAATGTAAATCAGCAGTGTAAATCAGCAATACACAAATAATCCGCACATAGAAGAGAGGAGCTTACGACGACGTTTCGGTCCGACTTGGACCATTTACAAAGTCACAGTGACTTTGTAAATGGTCCAAGTCGGACCGAAACGTCGTGTTAAGCTCCTCTCCCCTATGTGCGGATTATTTGAGTATTGTTGATTTACACTGCTGATTTACACAGTATTGTGCCTGTTTGTTATTTAAATCAACAATGTAAAATCTCTGTTGCATCAACGACAAACGACTGACGCGACAATATTTTTTTTTTTTTGATAACGAGAGGAGAGATATTTGAAGAGGTTGGCTGAAACATTTTTCAAATACTGACGCGACAGACATGACAAAGTGTTTCTAAACTCCAAATTTCATTTGCATATGTCTCCTGAAGCTGTCTTAAAAACTAAGATATTCCCATTTTTTTTTAAGTCGAGTGAAGATGAGTGTAATAAGAGCAATGTGTGTGTGTGTGTGTGTGTGTGTGTGCTTGTGTGTGTGTTTGTGTGTTTGTGTGTGTTGGGTGTGTATGTGTGTGTGTGCGCGTGTGTTGAGTGTGTGTGTGTGTATGTGTGTGTGTGTGTGTTTGTGTATATGTGTGTGTGTGTGTGTGTGTTTGTGTGTATATGTGTGCGTGTGTGCGTGTACGTATAATAACCTATATGATGTTCTGGAGGGTCGAATCCCGGGCCGTTACTCTCAACTAGCGCCGACCAGGATTCACAACCAGTTCCCGGCCCTGTAAGCCACACTGTGGTACCTATTCTTGAAGCTGTGTAATGGAGTCCGCCTCCCCTATTTCCTCGTCCAGGTCCCTTCAAGGGAAGGGAGGGGGGGCACCTAAGATACTGCACCTAATGCACCTAAGACACTGCATTAAATCCACACCTTTAATGTCAACATGAGACAGGGTGTGGATAGCATATTCGAAGCCGGGGTCTGGCCAGAGTTTCGGACAGTGTTAATGTTGTTATTCCAGCGTTTTGTGTTCGTAATTTCTTGCCATGAGTCTAAGTGGCCTACTGACTTGCTGCAAGATGTTGCTTCGTGTATTTTAGGTGCTCGTTAATGACCACTCGAAGGGTTAGCTGTAGAAATTATACCATTACATGATATTGTTGTATTCGAAATAAGGTACTTTGTAATTGTCCACACTGAAATTCATGCACAAGTGCGAGAGAGAGAGAGAGAGAGAGAGAGAGAGAGAGAGAGAGAGAGAGAGAGAGAGAGAGAGAGAGAGAGAGAGAGAGAGAGAGAGAGAGAGACTACATGGGAAAGACAGATAGCACAGGACCTTTAAGTCCTTACCGAGGTTATCTGCTGAGATCTGTACTTCTATCTAGATTAAAGACGATGGTGTATTTTCTAGGCGTACGAGTCAAGGATAGAAGAGCAGAAGACGAGAAAGAGAGAGAGAGAGAGAGAGAGAGAGAGAGAGAGAGAGAGAGAGAGAGAGAGAGAGAGAGAGAGATTGTCAATAAAGCTAGGGATCGTCAAACCCTGTGTTAAAAAAAAGAGAGAGAGAGACAGGACCAGGGAACATGAGGTGGTACTGTCGCCTCTAGTGGTCCACTGTTTACAACTTTCCATCGCTCGCCACTTCCCGGACAACTCACCAGCTAATATATTAACCAAGGAAAAAAAATAGATCTTTTTCAAACTCTTAATATATAAAAGTCTTATTCTAAAGCCATAAACTATATTCTAAAATTATAAACTATAATGTAAAGCCATAACCTATATTCTATACCAATAAACTATATTCAAAAGCTCCAAACTATATTCTTAAGCTATAATCTATATTCTAAAGACATGAATTATATTCTGAAGCCATGAATTATATTATAAAGCTACGAATTATATAAAGTTATGAATTATATTCTGCAACTAAATATAAGTACACACACACACACGCGCGCGCGCACGCACGCACACACACACACACACACACACACACATACATACACACGCATACACACACACACAGACGTGGCAGCTTTAATACAATAACAGTATTTTCTGGCTTCTCTGTAACACCGTTGGCCGACCTCTTTCTGCGTGCAGCTTTCTGGAGAGACTTGAAGCTTCCCTGAAACGCCTAAAGCTGCCATGAGACTCTTAAAGTTGCCCTGAAACGCTTAAAGCTGCCGTGGTACGCTTAAAGCTGCTCTAATACGATTGGAGCTGCCCTAAGATGCTTGAAGCTGCCTTGAGATACTTAAAGTTGCCCTGATAAGCTTAAAGCTCTAGTCAAACAAGTGAAGCTGTCTTGAGATGCTAGAAGATTTTTGAGATGCTTGACGCTCTCCCTGAGATGACTAGAGCTTCTTTGAGGCTCTTTGAAGCTTTCCTGAAGCTCTTGAAGCTTTCTTGAAGCTCTTGAAGCCTTCTCCTAGCTAATGGATTTCTTGGAAACCTCAACTGGCTGGAGGTAATGGATGAGGTTACTCACACTCTTTTGTAACAGTCAAACTTATTGCTCAGCAATTTCCCCACTCGTGCTAGGTCTGCCTACGATATTCAGAGGTTAATGGTTCACCAACCTCTCTCTCTCTCTCTCTCTCTCTCTCTCCTCTCTCTCTCTCTCTCTCTCTCTCTCTCTCTCTCTCACTCTCACTCACTCGCTCTCTCTTTACACAAGGTTTTACAAGTTTTGGTTAAGGATTCCTAACTTTATTTACAAGCTAGGAGCTGTTACGTACATCAGCTCCTTTAAAAGTCTTTTTATTGTTATGAGACATACATATAGAGAACAGGATGAAGTTGGAGCCATCTACAGGCCAGCAATTGCATTTGATCAACTGACTTTATTTCGTTGATATCATTATGCTGTACGAATATGTTCCTAACTCGAGTCATCCTGGGAATAAATGATCTCAGATGTAGTGATGTTCTGGAGAAGGTTACAGTCAGAATGAAGTTGCTGGTGGCTGCCCGTCTTGTGGAGTAGTAGCTTACTTCTCGCTGTCCTCGGAGTGGAGCCAAGTGTGGTACTCTCGAGCAGACGCGAGATACGTCGAAGTGTTGTAAGCTTCCTTGCCACCTTGTTTGCCAGGTTTACAACGTGGTTCTTCATGGTCTGTCTGGAGTCAAATTTCACTCCAGGATTATCTCTCTCTCTCTCTCTCTCTCTCTCTCTCTCTCTCTCTCTCTCTCTTTGTGTGTGTGTGTGTGTGTGTGTGTGTGTGTGTGTGTGTGCGTAGCGGCAGCTTTCAAGGAGTTTTTAACCTGTTGATTCCCTTTGTCACCAGGATTCATCCTTCAATGTCAATTAGTCGTCAAGTCTTCTAATCACCCAGACGTCGTCTTCAATGTCTTACCCCGACTTGAGAGTCTTCACAGACCCGTTGAACCTTCTGAAGGATGTAGAAGATCAATCCTTGAGCTGATAACTGGCTTTCATTACTCTGTTAATTGGAAGATAAACTCTACTTCTTTAGCTCTTATTTATAGATGTTAGAGTCGCATTTCGATGAGTGGTTTAAGCTCTATCATGGCGAGGGAGGACGCGCTCGTGCTGGTGAAATGGGGATCTTGATTTAGAGGAATTTCAGACAATTTGCTCTTGTTTGCGAGTAGTTCTGATGCCTTCTCATTGCTCAAGCATTGTATGATTCCCCGATTAATATAATAATAATATTAATAATAATAATAATTATTATTATTATAATAATAATAATATTAATAATAAGAATTATAATAATAATAATAATAATAATAATAATAATAATAATAATAATAATAATAATAAGAATTATAATAATAATTTCAATAATAATTGCAGCAGTAATACTACTACTGTTACTACTAATAATAATAATAATATAATACTAATATTAATAATAATAATTATAATAATAATAAAAACAATTATAATAATAATTATAATAATAATAATAATTTCAATAATAATTGCAGCAGTAATACTACTACTGTTACTACTATTACTACTAATAATAATAATAATAATATTAATAATAATAATAATAATATTATTCCCACGCCGTCCTACCAAATTCCCCCACTACCACGACGTATTTCCTCCCCAACCGGCTTTATTCCAGTTCCAGCCAACCATACAACCATTCCAACCTGCCACATTCCCGATGCGCTCGAACGCAACGTCCAGCGATAAATGGAAAGCAAATCGGAATACTTAATGAATTGTGGAAATGAAAAATACGCGAACAATTACGGGAATGCATCGCGGACATCAATCAAACCCGTTTTTTTTTCTTTCACACACAACGAGCGTAAAATATTTTTTTTTTTAATTAATCGCTTATAAAACACTGAAATGTTAGCTGGAAAATCTTCATCGTCCGGTTTATTACTGTATATTCGGGCATATAAGGCGCACGAACATATATGTTGATACGATGAAGCAATTGTGACGTAACGTTAATAAACAACTGCTAAAGTGTAACCCAAAGTCTGCCCTTAACCATGACCTTGAACATATAAGACGCAGGCTGATTTTCCAAGACTTTTCTTGGGAAAATAAGCGCGTCTTATATGCCGGAATATACGTTTTTTTTAAGGAATATTGAAAGTTTAAGTTAAGATGATTATTATGTTGATAGTTTATTAATGGTAATAGACAGATACGTGTGGAAAAGTAAACCTCTTTTAAGGCAACGTTTCGCTCAAGGAGAGCTTCATCAGTGTAGTGAAATGTGCACAAATAACTCGCACATAGAGAGAAGCTTTTGACGACGTTTCGATTAGACTTGGATCATTTACAAGTCACACAAACCCACGAAGGTGAGGGAGCGAAACGTTGTCACAAGCTTCTCCCTCCTATGTGCGGGTTATTTGTGTATTGTTCCAGTCACGGTATTGTGCCTTTTTGTTATTTAGAGAAATGTAATCTGTATTTTAAGAACCTGGAAATAATGAGCAACAGCCACACAAAGTCTCCCCAACATCCCCCCAATGAAAAGCAAGAGCGCCATGAGTACGCTAAGAGACAACACAATAAGTGTCAGCGGCCCAAGACTGTTCAACTGCCTCTCAGTATACATAGGGGGGATTACTAATAGACCCCTGGCTGTCTTCAAGGAGCTGGACAGGCATTCAAAGGCAATACCTGACCAGCCGGTCTGTGGTTCGTACGTCCGTCTGTGTGTGGCCAGCTGTAACAGCCTGGTTGATCAGGCCCTGATCCACCGTGAGGCCTGGTCATGGACCGGGCCGTGGGGGCCCGGTCCATGAATACCCTCCAGATATACTCCAGTGAGAGAAGAGCTTTATTGCAAGGAATTAGATCTGCTTATACCTTTCCCTGGATCGAACCCGAATGCCACTCTTGCCAACGCCTACTGATTTAAAGCTTCCTCTAACCCTTATGCGAGAATTAACCTCCACAAAATCATTATTATAGTAAGAAAGATGCAGAGAAAGTAATGCAGAGGCGAACATGCGAACCCCAGTACGGGAGGGAACACTGGGGATGTGTTTCCTTAGGACACCTGCTGTCCCATTATACCTAACTGTAAATAAGTACTTGGGTGTTAGGAGACTGGTATCGGTCGCATCCTGGGGGGACAAGATTAACCTTATTTGCCAGAAATTCTCTGCATATCCAGGGGCTTTCTATATAGTATGTCATTGTTGTCAGCTATGGTCTGTATAAGTTGTATTATGTACTTGTAGAAATAAAGATTATTATTATTAATATTATAGTTGGAATTTGCGGAGGATCGAGCCTGCAATGTAATACAATTGAGATAAGCTGAAAAACTGAATCTCGCCACACCAGAGGACAGAAGAAACAGAGTGGACAGTCATAACGTTCACAATACTCAATACGTACTGCACCTGTGGACGTAATAGGTACTGCACCTGTGGACGTAATAGGTACTGCACCTGTGGACGTAATAGGTACTGCACCTGTGGACGTAATAGGTACTGCACCTGTGGACGTATTAGGATTACCTTTCTCGCTTTTCTTAAGGACATTATTGTATAGCCTATGTGGATGTTGTGGATCCTGAAGAGAAACAAAATGGCTCAATACCGTGATTGGAACAATACACAAATAACCCTCACATAGGAAAGGGGAGCTTACAACGACGTTTCGGTCCGACTTGGACCATTTACAAAGTCACAGAGACGCAAAAAAGAGAGAAAGGGATCCTGGTACAACTGCCCTCAGTGGAATCTTTCACATCAGATAAAAACATCAAATACATTTAATGTGTTAAATGTGAGACATCAAGAATAATCAGAGACGATAACGTAAGGCAAGAGGTGGGAAAGGGGAAGGAGGGAGAGAGAAAGGGTGGAAAGGAGGACGGGGAAGAACACGAGAGTAGTTCCAATTGCTTTCCTGATTTCTAATCGAATTGCAACACAAATTAAACTTCTCCCCGGTTGCACAAGAACCTAACAAAATTAGATTTTGCTGTTAAGCGCTGAGTAATTTGTGCGGCGGAGGCTGAGAGCGCTGCAAATAGCCAACACCAACAGCCAAACAAAGCGCATTTATTAAGCCTTTTAAATTCCTCTTAACTACTAAAGAAACAGTAGTGGTTGATTTTTCTCTCTACAGAACTGTATACAGTGGACCCCCGGAGTTCGTCATTAATTCGTTCCAAAATGCTGTTCAAGGGCCGTTACCGAACGAATTTGTTCCCATAAGGAATAATGTAAATTAGATTAGTCCTTTTAGACCCCCATAAATACACTTACAAAAGCACTTACAAAAATACACTTACAAAAGCACTTACGAAAATACACTTACAAAAGCACTTACAAAAATACACTTACAAAAGCACTTACAAAAATTCACTTACAAAAGCACTTACAAAAATACACTTACAAAAGCCCTTATGAAAATACACTTACAAAAGCACTTACGAAAATACACTTACATAATTGTTCGTGTTTGGAGCAGTACGAACTACGGGGGTCCACTGTATTTATATTTTTTTCAGTCATAAAGGAACTAAAGAACTAAAAGTCACAATGCTGTGACTAGAATAATACACATATAATCCATACTTAGGAGTCTGAAACTATGACGACGTTTCGGTCTAACTTGGACCATTAACAAGTCCTTACCTTCCTTAGTTCGAATTTGATCGCTTGCCTTTTTTTTTCCATTCCCATCGCGCTATATGACCCTCTCCCTACGAATTTAGCGCTCTCCCATTAATAAAGTTGGGAAGAGTGATGATGACGGACCAAGGACCGAAACGTCTTCAGTAAAGGTGTACGTAGTGAATAATTTCGAGTCCGTTTCCCTATAAGTTAGTTAGTTACCAGTTGTCAAAGGCACTTATCGATAGACACTTCGCCTGTTGTGGATGTTTATGTGTCAGCGGGTGTGTGTGTGTATGTGTGTGTATGTGTGTGTGTGTGTGTATGTGTGTGTGTGTGTGTGTGTGTGTGTGTGTGTGTGTGATGTGTGTGTGTGTGTGTGTGTGTGTGTGTGTGTGTGTGTGTGTGTATGTGTATGTGTGTGTGTGTATGTGTGTGTGTGTGTGTGTGTGCGCGCGCGCGCGCGGAACGATCAGAATATAGAGAAACCAGAATCAACAGGATTTCAAAATTGTTCGCCCTCTACAAAAGATAAAAAAAAAAAAAGTGTTTAGAGGTGAAATGCAGTGCAAAAAAGTTATATTTTTTGTTTTGTATTGTGTTCAACAGAGTTAGCATGAGTTATATAACGATAATACCAGTCGTCGCTACGTGGGGCAAAACCCACTCCCTTAAAACTCACTCGAAGTGCTCAGAACAATTCTCCTTTCCTAATTCTCTCTTTCTCTCTCTCTCTCTCTTTCATACTGTCTATCAACAATCTTTCTTAATTTTTCCTGTCTACGCACAACCTTTTTGTATCTCCACTACCAGCCTTACCACTACTTCTTTTTCTTCCTCTCGTGGTCCCGTCCCTGTCCCCCTTCCCTGTATATATTCTGGCTCCCTCTCTCTTTCGTGTGAGTTTTGTAAATGGTCCAAGTCGGACCGAAACTTCGTCATAAGCTCCCCTCTCCTATGTGCTGGTTATTTGTGTATTGTTCCAGTCACGGTATTGTGGCCTTTTGTTCTTCATGCATCTCGCTCTTCCTATTTGCCCACAGCCTTTTTACAACTCTTCCTGCCTACCCACAGCCTTTTTTCCCCCCTCACCGTTCTATTCTACATCTGTAAATTTTGAACCTTTTCTTGTAATATTATTTACTCTTTGATGCATGTAGAATATTCTTATCATTTACTATTTGCTCTCTGTTTATGATGCGTTTGTACGGTTGTTTATGCGTTGGTATCTCTGTTTATAATGCGTTGGTAGCTCTGTGATGCGTTGGTATCTCTGTTGATGATGCGTTGTTTGCCTTATCATTACGGAATTAAAATCTTGCCTAATGATGTCTTATTCTTTCAACAAATCGGCCGGTTCCCACCGAAGCGGGGTGGCCACCAAGGCGGGGTGGCCACCAAGGCAGGGTGGCCACCAAGGCGGGGTGGCCACCAAGGCAGGGTGGCCCAAAAAGAAAAACAAAAGTTTCTCTTTTTAACTTTAGTAATGCATACAGGAGAAGGGATTACTAGCCCCTTGCTCCCGGCATTTTAGTCGACTCTTACGACAAACATAGCTTACGGAGGAAGAATTCTGTTCCACTTTCCCAAGGAGATAAGAGGAAATAAGAACAAGAACTAGTAAGAAAATAGGAGAAAACTCAGAGGGGTGTGTATATATATATATGCTTGTACATGAATGTGTATTGTGACCTAAGTGTAAGTAGAAGTAACAAGACGTACCTGAAATCTTGCATGTTTATGAGACAGAAAAAGACACCAGCAATCGTATCATCATGTAAAACAATTTCAGGCTTCTGTTTCACACTCAATTGGTAGGACGGTAGTACCTCCCTAGGTGGCTACTCTATATTTTAGAAATATTCATATTTTTTTTAAATATTCTTGAAACAGATTTGAAAGCTTGCATCATATTTTTTTTTTTAAATATTCTTGAAATAGATTTGAAAGCTTCCATCACACGTATTTTTTTCCACCTCATGTGAGCATTTTCAAAATCGTGATTCATGCGTATGTTGTGAATATTCCGAGTGCATCTTACAGTTCGTAAACCCGCGTTGGTGCCCCTTGTTCTGCGTGTATTTTATCGCGTATACTGCGAGGTGTTGAGGGTAAAGGTTTATCTTTCTCTCATCTTTCCTACTTGTTCCTTCCTATTTCTCATCTTTTGTGCTAGTTTCTTCTTTCTCACCTCTTCTGCTCACGCTTTCCTACCTGCATCGTTAGGGCCAGAATTCGAAACGCATTTAAGATAGAAAAAATCTTATTGTCCCACTTGTATCGTACCCAGTGATGATTTTGAAGAATACAATGTATATATAAATATTTTATTAAAACGACGAGTTGAAGAATGAGACACTTGTGCAATATTTTGGAATTATGATTCCGGTCATAAAGGTTGGTACCGCACTCAGCTCACACATTGAGGTCCATGGTTCGATCCCCGGTACGGGTGGAAACATTAGGGCGTGTTTCCCTAAGACACCAGCTTCCCATGTTCACCTAGCAGTAAGTAGGTACCTGGGTGTTACCCAACTGGCGTGGGTCGCATCCTGAGGACAAAATTAACCTAATTTGCATGAAATGCTCTGCATAACCAAGGGCTTTCTATACAATATGTCATTTATGTCAGCTATGGTCTGTATATGTTGAATCATGCGCTTGTAGAAATAAAGATTAATAATAATATAAATAATAATAATAATAATAATAATAATAATAATCATAATAATAATCATCATAATAATAATGATAATAATAAACATAATAATAAACATAATAATAATAATTATAATAATAATAGTAATATTATTATTATTATTATTACTGTTATTATAATTATTATTATTATCATTATCAAGATTCCAAAATATTACACAAGTGTCTCATTCATGTATAATGAGTTTGAGGAACTCAACACAGTAAAATCCAGACAGCCAGGATGCCTATACCTGTACTCTGAATTCTGTAAATTCGAGAGAGTAACAGGAGGAAACAAAATCAGCCAAACTGGAGGTTTAAACCTTCGCTTGTGTAGTCTATAAACTTAGGGGGGGATGTGTCTGGTGTGTTGACACTGCCTGTATCTAGCAAGCGAATCTCTCGGCTCGCGCGGTGTGTTCGGTAGCAGCGCCTCGCACACAGCCTGTGTTTGCTCTCCCCGTGTACGTAAACACCGGCAGCTGGTGCTTCGACAACGGAACGCACGCGGAGATCTCATCCGCTTTTCGATTCATGCTACGGATATATTTTTTTTTATGTCGTTCGAACACTCGAAGTGCTCCGGTTAAAGTTTAGTGCCTCATACGGATGATGCAGTAGGTTTCTTTATTATTGATAATCAAATTTAAGTACATCCACGTTGCTCCTCTTGGTTATTTTAAATGATAGACACTTGTGCATCACGAAGCCTCAGACTAATATAGGCTTAAGACGTGAGCATCTTCACTCATAGCTAAGGGACTCAACACCTTTCAAAGGCTAAATGATTGAACACCTTTAAAAGGCTAAGGAATTCAACATTTTCAATGACGATTGAGGGACTGAACACCTTCCATCAAGGCTAAAGGACTGAAAACCTATCTGAATTCGACAGAAGAAGCCTGCTGCGCAGATGCAACCTTTCGGTAATAAAGATGCCCCAAGTGTTGCCCATGTGTCTTATTTAATAAGATGCAAACAAAATCCAACCATGCTTCCTAACGTATTACACAACACAGGAGATTTCAGTGAGGATATCAAGTGTTTCAGTATGGTTGTAGTAGCTTCAGCAGATTCATAGATTTCAGTAACTTGGGAGGGAGGGAAGAAGGGATGGATATAGGGAAGGAATGAAGGAGTCGAAGGGAGAAAAAGAAAGTTGAGGGTAGGTAGGAGAGGATGCAGAGAAAGGGTGTAAGAAAAAAAATATTGGAAAAAGAAGAAAATGAAGGAAAGAGAGAGAGCAGAGAGAGAGAGAGAGAGAGAGAGAGAGAGAGAGAGAGAGAGAGAGAGAGAGAGAGAGAGGTGAAGAGAGTTCTAAGAAAGAGGGAAGGAAAGGGAAGAAAGTAGACGAAGACAGAGGAGAGAAGGAGGGAGAAGTTAAACTTGGTGGTGCATATAACTAGTCAAAACAGTACGTAAAGGGCTCTTGATCCAAGGATTTGGATCAGGTTAGGACAGACTCACAACAGGGTGTGTGTAAGGGTTCAGGTGTGGACAGACTCACAACAGGGTGTGTGTGGGGGGGTTCAGGTGTGGACAGACTCACAACAGGGTGTGTGTGGGGGGGTTCAGGTGTGGACAGACTCACAACAGGGTGTGTTGGGGGAATCAGGTGTGGACAGACTCACAACAGGGTGTGTGTGGGGGGGTTCAGGTGTGGACAGACTCACAACAGGGTGTGTGTGGGGGGGTTCAGGTGTGGACAGACTCACAACAGGGTGTGTGTGGGGGGGTTACAAATCGACATTCAAACTCACTATTTACTTACCTTCTAATTCTAATTTCATTCCTAATGCTTAACACAGTTATAATGAAATTATATTCCACCTTTTCACTCAGGATACTTTCAATGCTTAATATATTAACTCTGACGTAAGAGTGATTAATTGAATATATATATACAGCATATATGGCTAATCCAGTGACCATGTTGCTAGAGAATTACTATATGTGTCAAAGGCTTTCAGAGATGATTTAGAATCGTAAATGATCAAGGAGTTGAGCTCAGTGTCAATAGTTAACTTCAGTGCTATTACGATGGCAAACAATTCAGTTTGCATTGTAGACGCCCAGTTATTAATTCTTATGCGTAAGTCAACATGGTAGCAATGTAATATAAACCGTGGTAACTGATGTCGACAGATTGGTTTGGAAAGACACGTATGCAAACACCGAGACATATTAGAAAACGTTTCGGTTCTTGGGATCTTGATCAAGGTCTCAGGACCGAAACGTTTTCTGATACATATTTCCCAGTGTTTGCTCACGTGTTTTTTTTTAAATCAGGAATGTAATACCCTGGCTGGACATTGCGTTTCTACTCTTAACTTCACATAATTTTTCACATGATCACATGGTAAATCAGTGTGAGTTTTCCGTACTGCCATGTGTATATAAGCTCTCAGTTCTCTTTGTATTGATCCTTCCCAACACCATCAAATAGTTATAATCATAATTTTTAAAGGGGTGGAAGCCAGTGGAAGGTCTCGGTCAGATGACCAAAAACTCCAGCTACGGGTCATCATATGACTAAGATCCTCGTCAGAAAACACTTGTCCTGTTTCCTGACAAACATTATACCTACCTAGTATTGATCCTTTGGGGACCCCAGCCATTACATTTGTCTCTTCTCGTACCAGTACCCTTGCCATTATCCGATAAGTAATTTTTTTTTAGTTATCTTAATTATTGTGTCCTTAAAAAATACCTTCATTTCTGTAAATTATAAAAAAAACACCATAGACAGTGATAAACACACTTTACGACCTACGAGTAGAGTAGAATGGTCAATGTTTGTCCTCCAGTAAATACCATTTTCACCCCTAAGATATAATTGATTTGAACAAAGATATATCCTATCAGCGGTTACTTTGCTGTCTTCCATTAATAATTACCTTCAGGGATTACTTTGATGTCTTTCCTAAATATTTTCGTAAAGTACTGTACCCATTTTCTTTAAAAAAATCTCTTATATTTCCCCCCCCCCAAAAAAAAAAAAAAAAAAACACATCAATAAATATTAAAAAAATGAAGTTGCTTTTCCAGTTAGGTTTTCTGCAGAATTATTCCGGAAAACGTGTTTCCAGGAGGCAGCGTGCAAGTGGCACCGTCCCGTGCTGTGTTGAGTGCTCGTGCAAGTGGCACCGTCCCGTGCTGTGTTGAGTGCTCTTGCAAGTGGCACCGTCCCGTGCTGTGTTGAGTGCTCTTGCCAGCCTCCCTTCCCACTAGTATTGTGACTCAATAGACTCTCCACTTACACAGTCCTATTCTTAAATTTATTCCGTCTCACTCCTGCCTGAGTAACCAAATGAATCTTACTATATAAAAAGAGTAAATGAAAAATCTCTTCATCAAAAATCCTCACTTGAGAGGAACTTTATGACGACGTTTCGCTCCGTCCTAGACCGTTGTCATATTATAGCTGCGGTATTGTAATTTTGGGCGTCTGTTATATATCTTTGTGCTTCCCTTGTTTTTACTCTGTTAATGGGGAAAATGCTAAACCAATAGGAATCGTACTGCGCCTGGGAAATGGGTCTTCCTTGGAGCAAGAATCTTCCACCCTTTCTTGAAGCAAGAGTCTTACATCCTTCCTTGGAGCAAGAACCTTACACCCTTGTACGGTTACACCAGTAACAAGGTGAGAGGCGCTAGAGAAAATTTCAAAGAAATGACTGAAAGAGCACGAAAAAAACTGATGGTCACACAAATACATTAATATATTCCCTAAGAAAAACCGTAGCTAATTAATCTAAAGATCAATAAATGACAGTATGACTATGATCAGGTAGAAAATAAAAGCGTGGGTCGGCTTCACGTTCCCAGATTATCAGAAGGCCTTCGACACGGTCTTCCAACACGGGGGACTAATTTACACACTAATATAATACACACGGGAATCAATAACATACTCAACGAAAGGAATCGTATACTTGTCGGGTTTGTACACGGTCAATATATAACAAAAGAACCACAAATTGAAACTGTCCTTTTTTTGTACATCTCAAACAAATGACATCATTCTAATTAATTATAACAATTTTTCACAATGTAATTTGTTTGAGGCATAATGTCTCATATAGAAAAATAGAATTATTATTAAAGGAGAGAGAGAGAGAGAGAGAGAGAGAGAGAGAGAGAGAGAGAGAGAGAGAGACAGACAGACAGACAGACAGACAGACAGACAGACAGACATACAGAGAGAGACAGACAAACAGACAGGCAGACAGACAGAGACAGACAGACAGACAGACAGAGAATCACGGTGAGAGAGAGAGGAATCGTTCTGAAGGGAGAGAGTCACATGAAGAGAACTAGCTTGCCTGGTCCTTGGATTTACACTAGTCCTGATATATGGAAAGATAATGTGAAACTGGTGAGGAGAATAAGTGTGTCATAGTTCACCCTGCTGAGGTGCGCTACCTATTAAGTCTCATTATATACTGCTGTGTGTACCGTAGAGAGCCTCTCAGACCAATGACTCCAGCGCCAGTAAACCAGCGGTTGCCGCTGCTGCTGTTGCGGCCAACCGTAACCTCAACGGCTATATTCTTCGTCTTTCGCGCTAAACATTCCTCTTCTGCCACTTTTAACGTTACCTCATGCAACATTTTTTCTCGTTCACCACGTTCCTAAACATATCACTTTCGTTTTTTTTTATTTAGTTGTCTGGGGTTGAAAAAAAACTTTGTATCGGCTTTTGTCGCCTAACTTAAACCCAACCTAACCTAAATTAACTTAAGTTATGAAGCTGAAGTTGTCACCCATGTCAAAAAATTTGGGTGCCACGTAAACTAACCCAACACAACCTAACGTAAATTAAGAATGGGCGCCTGTGACGAGCGGGGTTCCACTGGGGTCAGTCCTAGGACCAGTGCTGTTTTTAGTGTATGTGAATGACATGACGGAAGGGATAGACTCAGAAGTGTCTCTGTTTACAGATGATGTGATGCTAATGAGAAGAATTAAATCGGATGAGGATCAGGCAGGACTACAAAGAGACCTGGACGGGCTGCAAGACTGGTCCAGTAACTGGCTCCTCGATTTTAACCCCGCCAAATTCAAAGTCATGAAGATCGGGAAAGGGCAAAGAAGACCGCAGACAGAGTTTAGGCTAGTTGGCCAAACACTGCAAATCTCACTCAAGAAAAAGGATCTTGGGGTGAGTATAATACCGAGCACATCTCTTGAAGCACTCATCAACCAGATAACTGCTGCAGCATATGGGCGCTTGGCAAAATTGAGAATAGCGTTCGGATACCGCAGCAAGGAATCGTTCAAGACTCTGTACACTGTGTACATCAGGCCCATTTTGGAGTATGCAGCACCAGTTTGGAACCCACACCTGGTCAAGCACGTCAATAAATTAGATAAAGTGCAAAGGTTTGCAACAAGACTAGTCCCAGAGCTAAGGGGAATCTCCTACGAAGAGATCGACCTCACGACACTGGAGGACAGGAGGGTTAGGGAATACATGATAGCGACATATAAAATACTGCAAGGAATTGACAAGGTGGACAGAGACAGAATATTCCAGAGATGGGACTCAGAAACAAGGGGTCACAATTGGAAGTTGAAGACTCAGATGAGTCAAAGAGATGTTAGGAAGTATTTCTTTAGTCACAGAGTTGTCAGGAAGTTGAATAGTCTGGCAAGGAACGTAGTGGAGGCAGGAACCATACATAGTTTTAAGACGGGGTTTGATAAAGCTAATGAAGCAGGGAGAGAGAGGACCTAGTAGCGATCAGCGAAGAGGCGGGGCCAGGAGCTGTGAATCTACTCCTGCAACCAGAAATAGGTGAGCACAAATAGGTGAGTACACACACACACACACACAATCACCAACACAGATAAAGCTTTTGCAAATGCAATTTAGTTCCCACCTGATCAACCATCATACGTTTTCTTGTTCTGTTCCAGGAGATATGTTTTGTGTCCAATTTTCCAGCTATTTTGAAAAAAAACAGCATTTTTTTTTTTTGAAAGAGAAATTTCAATTGTGATTTACTGGGGGAGCGAGTGTTCCATGACTTTTATTTTGCAATTTGTTGTCAGTTGGATATTTAGGTTATTTTGTAGTCTGGAGAAGATGATAGAACAATAATTGTATTACTAAGGAGAAGATTGGGTGGTTCACCTCTCACTCTATCCTTTCCTCCCTCCCTGTCTCTAGCTTATTCTCTCTTTTATTAATCCATTTTACTGAACTTATATCAACTCTCTCTCCTCCTTTACTCTATTCTACCCTTTTTTCCACCCCACCCTCACTATTTTACTCTATCTTCTACCCTCCCTCTATTCTATTCTCCGTCCGTCCCTCCTTCCCTTCCTCCCTCCTTCCCTCCCTCTACTTACACATACACATCTGGCAGTCACTGGGACTTTTATTCTCTTACTCATGATAAATTACCTTCCATTAAACCATTTTCGGTCCGGCTGCAATTTTTTGAAGGTTTCGTCTTTTTTTACGCTTCTGGCAAAGGGCTCTTCGTTAATGGTAATTGGCAACGATGATTGCTTCGATGCAATTAAGCGGGTAATCTATTTCCTGTCGCTTGTGTCCCCCTTACCACCTGCTTCCCCCTCCTCTTCCCTCCCCCTCCCCTTCCCTTCCTTCCCCTCCCCTCCTTCAACTCCCCTCTTTCCCCACCAAAAGGTCTCCTCACCTACTTTCCTCTCTCACCTGCTTCCCTCCCTCACCTGCTTCCCTCCCTCACCTGCTTCCCTACCTCACCTGCTTCCCTCCCTCACCTGCTTCCCTCCCTTACCTGCTTATCTCCCTCACCTGCTTCCCTCCCTTACCTAACACTTTCCTCCCTTCTTTTCGTCACCCTACTACAATCCTCCCTCCCTAAACTCCCTCAGGCCACCCTCTATCCTCCCTCACTCCACTTTCTTCCCTCCCTCAACCCACTCCACCCTTCCCTCCATCCCTCACATCACCCCTTCCTCCATCCCTCTCCTCACCCCTCCCTCCATCCCTCTCCTCACCCCTCCCTCCATCCCTCTCCTCACCCTCCCTCCATCCCTCTCCTCACCCCTCCCTCCATCCCTCTCCTCACCCCTCCCTCCATCCCTCTCCTCACCCCTCCCTCCATCCCTCTCATCTTGCCTCTCCTTACTATGAAACATTAATAAATCATTACCCCTATTGATGACTGGTTAACTAGTGAAGACATCAACTGATGTCATAAATGGGGTTTAAATAGAAAAAGACATCATTTGATGTCATTAATGGAGTTCTGAATGGTGGGACTATGTCATGTTTTCTCTGGTGTACACCTTCAGGGACTCTTGATCCAGGAAATTGGAGCAATAATCCTGTCCCCCACTCCTATATATACTGGCTCCCTCACCTTCGTGCGTCAGTGTGACTTGTCAATGGTACAAGTCAGACCACTGACAAGTCTTCTATGTGTATTTGATGAAGTATTACTTGTAGACGCTTCATCATCCAGTGTCATTATAAATACAAGAACATAATGAAAAGACTGTAGAACTATATACAAAAGACGAGGTAATCAGTCCCTCAACCTTGTATACCATTCATGTATAACCTGTGTAGCGTATACTATTCATGTATAACCTGTGTAGTGTATACCATTCATGTATAACCTGGGAAGTGTATACCATTCATTTTTAACCTGTGTAGTGTATATCATTCATGTATAACCTGTGTAGTGTATACCATTCATGTATAACCTGTGTAGTGCATACCATTCATGTATAACCTGTGTAGTGTAAACCATTCATGTATAACCTGTGTAGTGTAAACCATTCATGTATAACCTGGGTTGTGTATATCATTTATGTATAACCTGTGTATTTCAACACTAATATCGTAGGTGTAAGCGCCTTTGGTCAATTTTGTACAAATATTATTTATGATGGTTTTCGTGTGATAAATTGAAAATGCCTCTTCAGATCGGCTTTAAACTTTGCATACTGCTGCGTCTTGCTTAGAAGAAAGTGTTTAGAGCTGGTTGGTGCTAATCTGCTATTATTTTTATTTTAAAATGGCGTAGTTTTGTTTTTGTTTTGGCATACCTTGAGTGTGTCTATACGAGAGAGAGAAAAATACGACGACGTTTCATACTTTGTAACTTTGTCAATGATCCAAGTCGGTCCGAAACGTCGTCATAAACTCTCTTCTATGTGCGGGTTATTTGTGTATTGTTCCAGTCACGGTATTGTGCCTTTGTGTTCTTTTTTGAGTGTGCCTTCTGAACCGTTTCAGTATTTAATGGCTGCTGTATCTTCAGGATACAATGTTACTTCATATGCTGTGCAGATGCGGATCTCCATTATCCTTACAGTAGGAACTACTGTACTCGAGGAACAGCTGAAGAATGACTCTTGTGATCGGTGTGAAACTTTCAGATTGATTATGGATTGTGTAAGTCTTAATTTGCCAATTTAAGAAAAAAATAGTTTTCCGTGCAATAACTGAAGAATGCCTCTCTTGATCGGCTTCAAACCTTACATGCTGGTGTTTCTTACTTAGATTAGGACTGTTTATGGGCTGTGTAGGCGACACCTCACCAATTTTATTAAAAAAAATAACACATTGGCTTCGATGTAATACTTTTGGTAAGCCTCTTCTGATTGGTTTAAAAATCCGCATTGACTATTTTAAATTTTATTAAAACTTTTGCCGCACTCTGTATTATTTATTTTTGGGCGGGGCTTATCAGATACGGGATACCTTTCTGGGATTATTGAGGTCGAGTACACTGGGTTAATAGAATAGGGTCACTGAGACAGAGGGAGCTGGGCTTATGGAATACGGGGATACCGAGCGGTAATCCTGGTAGTAGTAATTTTATTAGTAGTAATCCTGATGGTGGTAATCTTGGGGTAGTAATCCTGGTGGTAGTAAACTTGATGGTAGTAATCTTGGTAGTAGTAATCCTATTGGTAGTAATCCTAGTGTCGGTGTTGCTGGTGGTAGTAATCCTGGTGGTAGTAATGTTGGTGGTTGTAATCCTGGTAGCAGTAATCCAAGTGGTCCCCGCTTCAGTAATCCAAGTGATCGCCATGCCCAGGCAGGCGATCTTAATTACAGCGGCAAAGACAAGTCAGAGAGAAATTGCAGCGTGTGTGACCCTGGTCGCCCCGTTGTTCACTCATCAACACAAATCCTTGCGTGTCATACTTTACCGTAATGGTAACTGTACGAGGCTGTGTGGATGCTTCGATACTGTATTGCCTTTGCCACCGTAATTGCCTACGTGTGCTTGCAGGAACACGGCTATGTTTGCTGGGTCACGTCTTCAGTGTTTGTAGGTACAGAAGCAGAGTTGTGTTTGTGATGTACGATCGTCAGTGTTTTTAGTTACAGAAGCAGAGTTGTGTTTGTGATGTACCATCGTCAGTGTTGAAAATGGTATAAAATAGCGACAAGTTGAAGATTAAGACACATGTGCAACAGTTGGGTATCTTTATTGTTGAAAGGTTTCGCTTACACAGTAGGCTTCTTCAGTCAAATACAGAGGCAGCAGTAGTAATGAAATAAAGATGATGTAATCAGTCCACCAACCTTGGAGAAAAAGTATTTGAGGTGGTCAGTCCCTCAGCCTGGAGAAGAGCTCAGCTCCTTCTGTATTTGACTAAATAAGCCTACTGTGTAGGCAAATCGTCATTGTTTTTAGTAATAGGAACAGATCTATGTTCTATCTAACTGCAAGTGGTATCAGACGTGAGTCGGTTGTATGAGACGGTAGTAGCAATGTGTAATACAGCATGAGGTGCCATTGGCAGTGTGCGCCACTAAATGAAGTGGTATTGGCTATGCGAGAGACAACATGAGAGGATAGTGGCGGTATATAAGGTTATATGAGGTGGTGGTGTGAGTTTATATGAGGTGTCTCGTATCCCTGATGTGGTGTGGATCTTGGCTCAACTATCTCCTTGATGCAATCACGTAGAAAGGAAGAGCGGTTTTTGAAGCTGTGCGCCTTCAGGAAGTAAATTGCATGGTGATACCGATAACGGTTGTAGGTACCTGGGTGTTAGTCGATTCTTGTTGGGTAGCATCCTGGGGTGGTGGTAGTATACCTCATGTAGGGTTGGGCTTCGAAATGAGATGAGGCAGGATAACAGCTCTTAGCCTGTAAAATTGATCTATGTAAATAAAAGATTGTATACATAACCGCCTTTATTCCATATTTAGTCGGTATCGCGATTCCATTTAATTCCAATTGACAGACATAACTAGTTATGGGATTTTTAATTTATTTTTTACAGAGACACTACCTTTCTCTAATTGTAGCAAAAAGGGTATATATTCTCTTCATAATTTATAATTCTCCTTAGACGTTGTCAGGAAATTTATTGACATAACTTTTTCTTCCCGTTCACATTCCTGTTCACAGTGTTCACAGTGTCTGTGTCACTGTACACCGTCACTGTACTTCAGTGTGTCGTGGGAATACGAATTTGTCTGTTGTCAAGTTTTTAAATGCGAAATAACTTAACCCTAATGTCCAGTGTTATTTTTCCCTTCAGACTAGTCTAGTGTCTTTAAATATGTTCTGTGAATGTTGTTGAATAACACCAGCTCTTCGTGTGTCTTGTTAATGTCAGTATGTACCACCACTTATTTGCGTTTACATATGAACGTTGTTTACATGTTCAGTACATGTAGTGAATGTCGGTATACCCCGTCAGCTGTCAGTGTTTATTACACTGCTGATGCAAATGTTGATGATACACGCAATGAGCAGTGAATAAGCACCCATAGTAACAAGTGTATAAGCACCCATAGTAACAAGTGTATAAGCATCCTCAGTAACAAGTGTATAAGCACCCATAATAACAAGTGTATAAGCACCCATAGTAACAAACGTATAAGCACCAATAGTAACAAGTGTATAAGCATCCTCAGTAACAAGTGTATAAGCATCCTCAGTAACAAGTGTATAAGCATCCTCAGTAACAAGTGTATAAGCACCCATAATAACAAGTGTATAAGCACCCATAGTAACAAACGTATAAGCACCAATAGTAACAAACGTATAAGCACCAATAGTAACAAGCGTATAAGCACCCATAGTAACAAACGTATAAGCACACATAGTAACAAGTGTATAAGCATCCACAGTAACAAGTGTATAAGCACCCATAATAACAAGTGACTCAGAACTTTTCTATTGTCCACGTTCTTATAAATATTGGTTTCTAACGACATTCTTTTTCCGACATATAAGACGCACGAGCATATGAGATAAATAAGACGGTGTTTGGAAGCAGCTGTGACGTAACGTCAGTAAACAATTACTAAAGTGTAACCTAAAGCTTACCCTTGACACTGATCTTGAGCATATAAGGCGCAGGATGATTTTCCAAGACTTGTGGGGGACAAAAGCTCGCCTTGTATGTCGGTACCGCATACAACTTATGATGAGAACGCTGCTAGTGGATATCTAGAGTCAAGCACCCAAAAATACCAACACGGATACCTTGGGATCCATTTCTAAAGTTCATTTTGCGAAACGTTTCATGCTAAGATTCAATCTATCCTCATTTTACAACGCTCGTTTTGTTACTAGAGTTCCAGCTTCAATTTTTTGATTAATGTATGAGGCTTAAAGATTCACAACTGCATGAGGGTCATTAATGCTGCATATAACCCAGGGACGGATCTACTATGAAACTAATGAACCTTAACTTCAGGGCCCATAATCCCGGAGGGGCCCCAGAAACGGCTTTATTCCACATTGCTTAAAAATTTTGGGTCTATTGTGTGAGATGGGTTTTATAAAAAATAATATTAATAATGTAGTGTAATTCAATAGAAAATAACAGTTAAAAATTAAAAGGTTATTAAAGTATCATGTAGAGTAGCCGCTGGTGGTTGTGAAGGGGCCCCCATAACAGTTCAAGCTTCAGGGCCCCCAAAATGTAGGTCCTCCACTGATGTAACCTGTTTACCACCAGTCAAGAATATTTTAATCCCTTAACCAGGGATTAATATATGCTCTCAGCATGCATTATAAATATTCACATATAACAATACTGCGACTGGCTGGGAATCGAACCCCCGATACTGGAGCAAACCCCGTGAGAAACCAGTCAGCCATAGTGTTGTTATTTGCTTATAACCACTTGTTTGTGGGTGCATTAATACACACACACACGCGCGCACACACACACGCACACACACACACACACACACACACACACACACACAGCTTTGCTTGTTTATTTTTTAAACACAAATTTACGTTTGTTTATGAAAGGTTTTTGGAAACAAAGTCCTGCTCTGTTAACAGTAAATTTTGGTTGTGGAGTAATGTAATAACTTGTGCATCTGTTTACCTATGTAAGTATTTATGAAAAATGTGTTAAAACCATTCAGGAAAAGGTTTTGTCCTATAAATTCAAATTCGGAATGAAGACTAAAATACTGTGAGCATATTGGAAAACAATCGCAAATAGGCGATCTTAACAATGCAGAATAAGCCACATGGAAATTGAAATCTTTAGCTCAAGATCTTTTGCACTCTCAATGTCGTCAGGAGCTATGCAATGTTGCAAGGTTAGCAACAGTTAATAGAAGGAATATTTCTCTCTGAGGCAGAAGCGTATAGCGTCAGGCCTGTGACATGGCCTGACGCATTACACTTCTGCCTTGACGCAGAGAGAATTTTTATTTCTACTATCTGTTGCTAGCCTTGCAACATTGCGTAGCTCCTGACGACGCACAGAAAATGCGAACGATCTTGAGCTAAAGATTTCCATCTCTTGTTCTGCACTGTGAACATATTTGAAAAGCTCTCGAATTTAACTTAGAAATCAAATATCGTTTATACCACATAGGTAAAGACGAAGAGAATTTTGTAGCTAAGCCAGTAAATGTTGTTTTACGATACACTGAAGTGTAAAAACTACATGAGAATGAAGAGGGACGAGATGCTGAAGAAAGACAAGTATTACACAGGAAACTAATTGATATTAGTTGTATGTGCAGGGAAGGTCAATGTCGAGGCAACAACTACGACATTGTTGTATCTGACGAGTCGGGGACTTGACTACTGAGTGTCACATTCACGGGTTTAAAGTTGTTCCTCGCTCATAGAAATAATGGGAGAAGTGGTAGGGGGATAGAAGTGCCGCTTTAACTCCGATCAAACATGAATTGCTGAATTAATACAGATGCAAAAGCTAAAGAAGCTGAAGGAAGGAAAACTGAATTTCCATGAAACGTTGATCTCAGGATCAACTCCTGAGCTCAGGAGAGCAGCCAGGATAGACTACGTTGGGATGGCATCATTAAAGCTTCAAGACACGAAAATGTAGTAATCTTGGGAAATTTTAATTTCAGCTGAATTGATTGGAACTATGAGTGGAATTCTGAGGTCCAACGACTTCCGAGAGGCTGTCCAAGATGACTTTTTAAATCAGTTTGTGTCACAACTAACTAGAGGTTATTACCAGCAGGAGAGGAGGGAAGATGTGGGGATCCCAGCTAAGCTGAGTGCCCCACCTGAGACAACCTTATAGAGTCCTTCCCCATACACAGCGTCATCTTCAGTCACCCACAGGCCTTTCGTTCAGTCACCCGACCGGACCTTCGTCAGGTTAACTGCTCTTTGCCCGACAATACGCTAGATAAAATGACAAATGTGCAAATAATGCGACATTTTTATTTTGACAAGGTTTCGCTCTCCAGAAACTTTGTCAAGCCGGCTTGACAAGGCTTCTGGAGAGCGAAACGTTGCCACAGTAAAATGTCGCATTAGTTACACATGTATACTTTTACCTAACATATTTAGAATGGGAGGCAATCGATCCGAGGAAGGGAAGGGTAGCTCCAGTTCTCTGGATGAAGATCCCTTTAAGTCCCATCCCCCCCATCCACCCTTGAAGTGTCTTAACCATTATGTTAGAGATAGAAGTTAGGTTAGGTAAGGCTTGTCAGAAAATAGGTCAAGCGCTTCCGTGTCACGGGTCTTAGTTATATAATGGCCCGCTAATGAAACTTTTGGTCATCTAACCGACGCCTTTCGCTGGCTTATCGGTCAACCCCTTTAAAAATTAGAGTAATCACCATTTTTATGATTTGACGTGCTGTTGGAGTGTGAGCAAGGTAACATTTATGAGGGGATTCAGGAAACCAGTGGCCCAGACTTGAGTCCTGGAGATTGGAAGTACAGTGCCGGCACTCTGAAGGAGAGTTATTGATGTTGCAGTTTTATAACTGTAGTGTAAGCGCGCCTCTGGCAAGACAGTGATGGAGTGAATGACGATGAAAGTGTTTCTTCTTTTTCGGGTCACACTGCCTTGGTGGGAAACGGCCGATGTGTTAATAAATAAAAAAAAATATATAACCATTTTAGAGATAGAGCTATCTCACAATCTTTCCCTTAAAAAAGAATTTCTTACCCCTCTCATCTTCCTACACATCAACCTAACTCATTTCTAACACGAAACGCAAAACAAATAAGCCGCACGTTAAACAAAGAGGCTAATTCTACGTTTCGGTCTGACTTAGACTATTAACAAGTCGGACCGAAACGTCGTGGTAAGCTTCTCTCTATGTGCGGGTTATTCTTGTATTGTTCCGGTCACCGTATTGAACCTGTTTCGTTCCTTATGAATCCTAATATACTTTTGTTTTCGTAAATGTTTGACGATCCCGACACCCGAAGCGAATGATTTATACCCTGGGGTAACATGGACAACCTGGAGGATCAATAACCTAGGATAACACAGACAACCTGGAGGGTCAATAGCCTAGAATAACACAGACAACCTGTATGGTTAATAACCTAGGATAACACAAACAACCTGGAGGATCAATAACCTAAGATAACACAGACAACCTGGAGAGTTTATATCCTAGGATAGCACAGACAACCTGGAGGGTTAATAACCTAGGATAACACAGACAACCTGGAGGGTCAATAGCCTAGGATAACACAAAGAACCTGGAGGGTCAATAACCTAGGCTAACACAGACAACCTTGAGGATCAATAACCTAGGATAACACAGACAACCTGGAGGGTCAATAGCCTAGGATAACACAGACAACCTGGATGATCAATAACCTAGGCTAACACAGACAACCTGGAGGATCAATAACCTAGGATAACCCAGACAACCTGGAGGATCAATAACCTAGGATAACACAGAGAACCTGGAGGATCAATAACCTAGGATAACACAGGCAACCTGGAAAGTTAATAACCTAGGATAACACAGACAACCTGGAGGGTTAATAACCTAGGATAACACAGACAACCTGGAGGATCAATAACCTAGGATAACACAGGCAACCTGGAAGGTTAATAGCCTAGGATAACACAGACAACTTGTAGGGTTAATAACCTAGGATAACACAGACAACCTGGAGGGTTAATAACCTAGGATAACACAGACAACCTGGAGGATCCATAACCTAGGATAACACAGAAGAAAACCCTGACAACATACCATACTCACATACACCTAACCCTAGAGAACGAATCTGTTAAGTCAATCACAAGAATGTTTGCTGTATTATTGGTTAAGGATTTCTGTTCACTGTTAGGTTTCATCTTTAGGTCTATCTCCATGGATTCCATATATATCACTTCATATAAAATTAAGATTTGAGGGGGAAATCGAAGATTAACCCCCCAAGGGTTCCCATCCTCTACTCAAAAAGCCCTTGGTACTGAGGACTATTTTCGCACCTAGGGAGGCTTTCGGATACCGTAAATCATTCATTCGTGGGACCGACAAGTGACATGTCCTCCCCTTATGAATTACTAAATCATACTGCACAAGACGTGACCCCCTTCAGAGGCTCTCGACTGCCAAACGAAAATCGAGATAAAAAAAAATTGTGTTCACGATATGCAAATAACCCGACACTTAGGAGAGAGAAGGTTACACGACGACGTTTCGGTCCGGCTTGCACCATTTACAACGTGGGACCGAAACGTCGTCGTGAGCTTCTCTCTGCTATTGTGTATTGTTCCAGTCACGGTATTGTGATTTTTGTACTTTAAAACTTGTGTATTTATGTAATGCGTACATGAACATTTAAGAGGAGAGAGAGAGAGAGAGAGAGAGAGAGAGGAGAGAGAGAGAGAGAGAGAGAGAGAGAGAGAGAGAGAGAGAGAGAGGAGCGACAGGAAGAGTCAAGATGGGATAATTGAGGAAATTGTATAATCATTACTCTCTCCGTAAATGTTCCTTCTTTTTTAAATTCTTAATTTCTTGCAAGGATAAGATGAAACAGATGGTGCTGCAACTTTCATCTATTTCTAGGTGTCGTGCAATGAAGAATAATTATAACTGATCACATCGATTCCAGGCTGAGGGACTGATCACCTTAAGCTCCTCCTTTTCTTCCACCCTTCTTTGTTTTGGACTGAAGAAGCCACTGATTGGCGAAACGTTTCCAGAATAAACATTCCAAGCGACTCAGATCAGACTGAAACGTCGTTTAACGTTCCCTCTACAATCTGTGGGTTAATTATGAATATTCTGATGTAGAAATGAAAAGAAAAAATAGCATGCATCATCATTCGATTTCTTGTTCGATGTCAACATTTGTAAAATTTGGATCCCCATGCAAGTGCTGAATTGGTTTAATTTGTGCCTATGTGGGAAGCCGAACCCATGACGGGGCAGGTGCTAACAGCCGTGGCGGCTATGTGATAGGCCAGAACAATATTCCGTTGCAATATAGCCACTTAACAATGCAAGTTTTTATCAGAGCGTAAAGTTGCAACGCAACTCCCGTTTCTCTAATGGAGTTAAAACGTTGCTAAAAAAAAAAAAAAAAAACTGACTCTCCCAGTTATTGCGAATGTATTTAATGGTAAAGATTATAGGAATTCCGGGAATTTTTTCCTCAAAATATAAATACCTACTGAAATTCCACAATACTCTCAATATAATAAATTTATATTAAAACTGTGTATATAGAGAAGTATATGCTTGGAATAATTGGACGAAGCTGATGGAATATTTGCCGACAGAGTATCGGAAAACCATCAGGGTTGGTTCAGTGGTGTAAGGAATATATATATATATATGTCGTGCCGAATAGGTAAAATTGGTCAATTAGCAAGAACTCATTTAAAATTAAGTCCTTTCTAAAATTTTCTCTTATACGTTTAAAGATATATATATATATATATATATATATATATATATATATATATATATATATATATATATATATATATATATATATCATTTATGTTAATGTAAAAATTAATAATTTTGTATCAAAAGAACCTTAGAAAACTTACCTAACCTTATTATAAAAAGAGCAGTTTAATTTAGCCTAATCCAACTAAATATATTTTAAATAAGTTTACAATAATTTAATAGTAAACAAACACAATGAAATATATGTTTTCGTTAGGTTCAGAATGATTTTTGCGAAATTATTACACACACAATTTTTTTGCTTGCCTTATTCGGCAAGAAGAGCGCTGCTATTTAAGTAAAAAAAAATAGCAAGTTTTACCTATTCGGCACGATATATACACACAGGCTCCTCCGTAACAACTATCCATATGTTTACTTAGGTGCGCAAGGGAAGGGGGTAATGAGGTGCATTATTTAAAAAAAAATGAGGTTCTACGAAATGGAAGCACCGACTGTAGATAACATTATAGGAACAATGAAGGGCTTTTGAACCCATGGCAAGTGAACCCTAAAACTCCAAGTTAGATTAGGTTAGGTAAGATTTGTATGTATATTATAATGCAAGTGATGGAATTTGTGTGTGTGTGTGATTTACATAAAGTGGATATATGTCATACACTCTCTCTGTATATATGTAATGTTGCAAATGATGGCATTTCTAAGTGTAATATACAGAGAAGAATCAGGACAAGTGTTTCCTGACGCGGGTCTTAGCCATATGATGACCCACAGCTGGAGCTATTGGTCATCTGACCGAGGCCTTCCACTCCCAGTTCCTCTGCAACTTGCGTCATGGGGCGTTGAGTTTACCTTGCGACCGTCGCAGACAACAACAACAACTACGATCCTTACCACTCTCTGATCTCCATCGCACACGTTACCTGGTAATCAAATTGCCCCCCCCCCTTCATAAATTAAAAAAAAACTCTTTCCACAAAGTACATACCGTGCAATATCAACATTTCCCAGCATATGACCCTGCAAGAGAAAGGGGAATACCAGTAACGAACTCTCGATCCAAGGAATTAAACCTATCATCCCCTTCTTCCAGTCTGATTGCTTCTATTTTCAAGGCGTCGTATGACCCCCCACAGGGTTTAGCGTCTCCCCAATGCATGTGGTAATGATGGTTGCCACGTGAAGTACGACAGCAGACCTCAGTCAGGCATTATGTTTGTTTACGACGTACTGCAGGGCAGTTACGTCGCTTTGGTGAGTTGGAATATAAGGAAGAGAGTGATATATAATAACTTAATTACCTGCTGCTGAAGTTACGTACCTGCTGCTGAAGCTGCTTACCTCTTGGTGTCGGTACATCTTCCACGTAACAGGGGGAAGGTCACTTTTTATTAGCTTTGACGGGACAAGAGCTACAACTCTACTTGTGCTGTTGCTGCACACACACACACACACACACACACACACACACACAAGCACGCACATTGCGAATGCAGAGGAGAAAATGTCAGCGATGGAA
>WNWK01001775.1:97500-140000 GCA_009830355.1 Cherax destructor | reverse complement strand
ATTCTAACAGTGGGGATTGTCGAAGTGCCACTCATAGTGCCAATTTGTGCACTTAAGTGCTGCCATTTGTCAAAATCAGTAAAAAAAAAATTTCTCAGTTGTTTGTTGGCCAATCTTATTGAAACTTTGTCATATTATGTTACATATATGCTTCTAAACGTACACCAAAAATAAAAAAAAAATCGGACGATAAATAAAAATCCTAACCGAAATTGCCACACCGCTCCCTTAAAGATGAAACAGAACAAGCTTCTTCACGCAGTGCCAAGCTTCTTCAAGCAGTGCCAAGCTTCTTCAAGCAGTGCCAAGCTTCTTCAAGTAGTGCCAAGCTTCTTCAAGCAGTGCCAAGCTTCTTCAAGCAGTGCCAAGCTTCTTCAAGCAGTGCCAAGCTTCTTCAAGCAGTGCCAAGCTTCTTCAAGCAGTGCCAAGCTTCTTCAAGCAGTGCCAAGCTTCTTCAAGCAGTGCCAGATATTCAAGGCTGTGATAGTTATGTAGGCCTAGGGATTGCGTACGGCAACAGCCTGGTTGATAAGGCAGTCAAGAGGGAAGCATGGCAATAGCATTCTCGAAACTGGTGACAGGTACGCTACCACGAGACCTGGTCTCAGACCGGGCCGCGGGAAGTTCCGGAGATCATCGCCCCTGCAGCCAGGTCTCAGACCAGGTTTGCTAACTGACGACCTGGTCAGCCAGGCTGTTGGTGCCCGCAAGTCGAACAGAAAACTTAAAATTACGCTTATGCATAATTTTAAATTTTGTTTTAAGCCTCGATAAATGGTTAGTTTCACAGGCAATTTGTCGCCCTATCGTAAATTATAACTGAGGTTTCCCGTGCCTGTTGCTGTAATAATAGTCTGGTTGATCAGTGTTAATTGACTCCCGCAGCTTCATGGCAGATCATCGCTCATACAGTCATATTTCACAGATAATCAGTAGATTAACACGACAGGTTATAATTGCCTCGCTACACACTAGTAATTATCTCACTACGTTTCCAGCTTTGCACTTATTGACTTGATAATTATTAATTATGATTAATGAGTAAATCAGAAATCGTATTTATCGTTTTAATATAACTTTAATTTGCGCGATGAAGAAGCCATTTAGTCTCATTATTAGACTCACTTCAGGAAGGAGTCTTGATGCCGATGGACCTTGATCAAGAATTCAGTTTGGAACACAATAAGGGACTTAAAATATTAGGACTTTCACCTTTGTTCTGACAAATGCTTCTTGTATCTCTTAGCGCTAGACTGACGTCCCGTGGTCTCTCTTTATGGTATTCTTGCTATTCACTAGACTTATTATTATTATTATTATTATTATTATTATTATTATTTGTATTATTATTATTATTATTATTATTATTATTATTATTATTATTTATTTTTATTATTATTATTATTATTATTATTATTATTATTATTATTATTATTATTATTATCACACTCCACAGCAGAGAATCAGCCCAGGATTATTTACCATGTACAGTGTATCAGATATTTCTCTCTTTTTACACAAGCGACACTGCAAATAATTCATATATATGTTAAGTAAAAGATTCCTTCAGCTGCATATACCTGTTAAGAACTATGCCATGATGTCATAAAAACACGATTACCAGTAGAACTCTACCCTGGTAAATATTTTCTTGTACAAAGATCCTGTGGTAATAGCAAAGGAAATTACTGAACAAAAAAAAAATTTGAAAACTGTGTGGAAAGTCTAAGATTTCCTGCGGCTAACATTATCTTCCTAATAGATTTCAAAACTTTGAAAAGTATTAGTGGAAACATTTTGAAACAGCAATTTAAAAAAAAAAAACACTACCTGCAAGATCCCTGGGGATCAACAATGACGTACCAGGAGCTGTACCTGTATATCAGAGAGCTCAAACACTCTTGTGAAAAGTTGGCTTTGACCTCACAAATAACTGAATCTGTAAGAGAGACTCTTGAGTGTGATCCTCATGGACACAAATATTTTCTGGTCACGACCTTACTGAAGAGCATTCACCTACCGCTTTGTAACCCAAAGAAATAGGCTGATTAAACACAACAATAGTCGTATTAAGTGAGAGAGAACAATCAGGGAACCGTTTCGCAGCTTTTTGAAAAATTATCCTCAGCCCTGAGACTCCAAACTAATACTTTTAAAAGCTGTATTCAGAACCTGAGTCTGTATATAATCTTTCTCTCTTTAACGAGATTAAAGAGAGAACTGCTCAGTAGACAACGAGTAACAGAACAAGGGAAAGAAATCTTACACAGAAATACCCGAGAGTAAAAATTATAATGAAAACACGAATGCTAGATGAACGAAATACAGTTGGAGTAAAAACAGGTTAAGAAAAGGAAAAAAACTTTCCACGATGGCAAAATACAAATAATATACGAAGTACATAATACATTTCTAACATACTGATCGTAAACATTTAGTTTAAACAAAACAGAACCCACTGTAAACAAAGTTAAAATTTCTGTGCTGCAAGGTTCCGTCTTGGCATCTTAATACCTTCTTACCCTCAAAGCAGAAAAAAGTAAACAAAGCTCCGTATCATATTTTCCGAACGTGACCGAAATAAGCCCGAAAATCACAGATATATCCATATGCTGTGATAAGTCGGCAATGAAAAGTCAAAACGAATACGGGATATAAAATGCAGTCAGATTATCTCATAAAAATGGCTGGAAAATATAAAAGGCTTAGGAATAATAACGTCACACGACCTAACGTCTAGTAAAACATAACACAGGAAGTGCATTGAAGAGCAGAAACATGGCAGGTTACACTAAATTGGCTTTCAAAACCAGGAAATGCCACGCAGGTAATGGTGGGCCTTAACACACTAATGCTCACACTGCTTTCCCTGCCAAGGTAGTCAAGGTCTACAGGCAGGTTTACAGAGCTGGTTTACTGCCTATTTGTTATTATTATTATTAGTGAAATCACTAAACTACTTCCTTCATAGAATTAAACGAGCATTTACTCTTCTAGGACTGTATTATTTAATTCAAAATTAACTTTCTGGAAGGGAGATGAGATGTTTTACTAGATTCGTGGAGAATACTTGAAGGTTAGATCCCTAGTCAACAAAACACACACATCACTACACCTTGTCAGTCTCTCTAAATGACTTTTCTAACATATCGTTTCCTTGGTCACACTCATCACTGAGCCACCATCAGAAGAAAACCAGATATTATCGGAATTGTATAGCCATCTTCGTCAGCTCGGTCCTCTGCCTAACATACTGACTGCCTGACTTACCGACTGATCTTACTCTACGTTCACCTCAGCCTTATAACTGAATGTTTCCCTCCTGAGGCAAATATTTCCATGTCACTCTGGAGGCCTGGTCATGGACAGGGCCCGGGGGCGTTGGCCCCCGGAACACCCTCCAGGTAGGTATGTACGCACCCTGGTGGCACTGCCGCGAAGCACCCAATCACAGAAACTGTTGCAGGATAAGATTCCAATGTGACACTGTGTATCAGTTAAACAAATAAAAACCTACATTAAAAAAATACTAGTTATCGAGACGGGCCTAATGGTAATTAGTTTGCTGCAGGTTACAAAGAGGAGAAATATGATTATGTCATTGTAGATAGAAGCTTGTGCAGTAGGAAGAAAACAAACCTTCACAATTAGTACTCGAATCACTGTCATCAAACACCGTTTTTCGAGAAGTCAGAAAAATGTGAAGGGTAAAAAGCGTCGTTTAAAAACCGATTGCTATGCAAATTCACAATTAAAACGAAGTGTTTTAATTTTGTTCGTACCACAGGTGACAGGTGTGGTCGACGAGAGAGGTGTGTACTCACCTATAAGTACTCATCTATTTGTGGTTTCAGTGGTCGGGTCATAGCTCCTGGCTCAGCCTCTTCGGTAGACACTATAGGCCTGACATAAACGGTGTACACTGTACAGTGTCGTGAACGACACTATAAACCGTGTACATCAGGCCCATATTGGAGTATGCAGAACCAGTATGGAACCCACACCTGTGTGTATGTCTTGTGTGACGGTTATGCCAGTGAGCGACAAAATATCGCTCGTCCACTCAGCAGGTGTTGCTCTGAAGAGGACAGCTGGGACGCTTGTCTTTTGTGGTAGCAATATAATAATAATAATAATAATAATAATAATAATAATAATAATAATAATAATCTTTATTTCTACAAGTACATGATACAACTTATATAGACCATAGCTGACATCAGTGACATACTATATATAAAGCCCTTGGATATGTAGAGCATTTAGAGCAAATTATGCTAATTTTGTCCCCCAGGATGCTACCCACACCAGTTAGCTAACACCCAGGTACCTACTAACTGGTAGGTAAACAGGGACAGCAGGTGTCTTAAAGAAACTCGGACTAAATCAAACTCTCCAATAATATACACAGTGATAAATACATCTTTGTGTATACATATTATGACGTTGAACAACCTCACGGTTACATTCATAACCATAATTTTTAAAGGAGTGGACTGGTGAGCCAGGGAAAGGCTTCTGTCAGATGACCAAAAGCTCCAGCTGCGGATCATTATATGAATGACTTATACCCGCGTCAGGAAACACTTGTCCTGTTTCCTGATTAACCTTACCTAACCTAATCTATGGCGCTGAGAGATGCATATCTCTGTCTACGTATATTCATCCCACAGCTAAATTGCTCAACCAATTATTAGAGGAGAGGGAGTGAAGGGAAATAAGTGGATAAAACTTCAAGGTTTTCCGTAGTTTTGATTGGCTTAGAGTGAAGGTAAATGTTGCCATATATTTCCTTAGCTACCCTCGCCACCATACTTTACAACGTATGTTTGCCGTAATGTCTGTATTTCTCTGCGTATATATAGTGGGAGTTTAGCCTAATTCTTATTTAAGGGATTATAGTATTATTGACGTTAGTGGACAGGTGAATTACGGTCTTAATAACCCTCGTGAAGTGGACGGACTTTAACCGGACAGGGTGAGTAGCTGGCCACCAGCCAACAACACCTGCCGGTGAACTTAGGTTTATCAACGGTGACGTTCTGAGCGCCTCCCTTAGTAGATTTCATCAAATATTGCTCTGTCTCTTGTAGCGATAATCTCCTACATAGCGTCGTTCATCCTGCTATCTTATTACAGTGCGGACTCTGTTGAATCTCGCGTTATTTAGGCACGAGGGAGGCATTGCATTGATGACGGTCTTATTTTTTGTAGAGCGTTGATTGCGTTGACACTTAGGTTAAAGTATTTAACGGAGTGAAGTCCTGTATTAATAAGTGTTATAATTGCTACAGTGTAGTACATTGTATAGTGTTACATTCGACGTAGTGAAGTACTGCATTAATCTAAGTGTTGCATGTAACACACAGTAGTGATTACTATGCCCGTGAAAAACTACGAATGACATGACACTTATTTTCAGTACTTTTTTTGTATATAAAGTTACGGTGCAGAACTGATCATATGCTTTTGAAAAAGACATTAATGAAAAACAGGATTTATACGCTGATACTTGACCATTGGATAGCAACAAGCAAGTCAGTAGTGACGGCTGCGACACTACCTGCTGCTGACGGTAAGTACTCGTGTGTGTACTTCCCTATTTGTGGTTGCAGGGGTCGATTCATAGCTCCTGACAACGCCTCTTCCCTGTGTGCTTTTTTTTTTTTTTTTTTTGGTTTGTATATTTTTTTGTTTTTGTATGTTTTGTGTGTTTTTAGGCATATTTTTTTGTGTACTCATCTATGTGATTGCAGGAGTCGGTGTTTGTGAGTCGGTGTTTGTGAGTCGGTGTTTGTGAGTCGGTGTTTGTGAGTCGGTGTTTGTGAGTCGGTGTTTGTGAGTCGGTGTTTGTGAGTCGGTGTTTGTGAGTCGGTGTTTGTGAGTCGGTGTTTGTGAGTCGGTGTTTGTGAGTCGGTGTTTGTGAGTCGGTGTTTGTGAGTCGGTGTTTGTGAGTCGGTGTTTGTGAGTCGGTGTTTGTGAGTCGGTGTTTGTGAGTCGGTGTTTGTGAGTCGGTGTTTGTGAGTCGGTGTTTGTGAGTCGGTGTTTGTGAGTCGGTGTTTGTGAGTCGGTGTTTGTGAGTCGGTGTTTGTGAGTCGGTGTGCGCGCGCGCGCTCCAGAGGTATAATGGGCTCTTGTTGGTAACCTAAAACGAATAGAAAAAATGTCACAAAAAAATACTGCCTAAAACAGTGAGTGGGTTTTTTAATTTGCTTTAGTCACGGGAAACTTCATAAAAGGAAAAATTCTGGAACCTTGTCCAAAATGTATAATTTTAATGGTAAAAGACAAATGTTAATAATTTTAATAGGCAAATGATAATTTTTATAAAAAGCAAATGGTGACAATTTTTCTGATAAAAGACAAATGGTAATTAACAGTAAATTTAATTTCTAAAAAGTACATGTAACGGTTATGTTAATTTCACAAAAATATATCAATTTTAATATATGCACAAAAAAAAACTCTAATCTGACTACTGTATTTTTAGAATTAAATATATTTTTTAATTAATCAGAAATTTCAAAGATAATGACATAGGCCCACCCATCACGGCCTCGAATGGTTAGCCCTATTCACCTGACATCGACCCGGGGCACTGTAGTGGCAATTAGGAGGATGTCGGGTAAAATAGTGACTTACCTGGTTCATTATAACCGGAGCCGGTGACGTTACGACGTCGAAGAGGCGTTATCGTTGGCTTGAGATGAGTGACATCAGTGACATCGTGGAGTCTTCACTTCTGTCGTCTACTTGGCACACGTCACCTGACGACTATCACTCGCTAATAGTCCGTAATTATTCACGGCAGGAAGTGTCCACAACTCCTGGAGATTGTCAGTGTACGACATGGGAAACACGAATTACACGAACATGGCCACGAACATAGCCACGAACAAACTCCCGACTACAGTTATAGAGGCTAAAACATTGTGTAGTTTTAAAAAATAGTTTAGATAAATACATGAGTGGGTGCGGGTGGGTGTGAGTTGGACCTAACTAGCTTGTGCTACTAGGTCAGATGCCATGCTCCTTCCTTAAGTGAATGTGACCTGACCTGATTAGGTTAGGGCATTGACTTAAGCCGGTAGGAGACTTGGACCTGCCTTGCATGGGCCAGTAGGCCTTCTGCAGTGTTTTTTCTTATGTTCTTAATGTGGTGTGGTCCGGCCGGAGACACCCAGCCACTTTGTCACATCTTCACTGGTCGAACTGAACCGCAATCTGACTGTTGCAATCTCTGCCCTCTTTTTATGGGTGGATATCTGCTTACACGATGTCTATAGGCTTAGGTACCGGCTATGACGACTCGGTTGAATCAAGGAACCGAGGGGGCACAGCACCCTAATGAGAGGGGTCGCCACTCCCTTATGCTCGCATTTGTTTGGAGATAATTTCTCTATGCTATATAATGAGGAGTTACAGTTAACTAGTTAACCTATCCTTGTAAAATCTTGTGAAAAAAAAACTTGGCTGTAGTTGATATTCCTTGTATCAATCACAATGTTTGGAGTCAATAGAGTTACCAGTAAGACGATATCATTTGTATGGTATATTTGGGCTAGTCTGAGAGCGGGTCTCTGGGGCGCTGACCTGCGGAAGTGTGGTCTGGTAACCAGGTAATTCTACCGTGTGAGACAGCGGTTGTTTACGTACTGTCAGCGGTTTGAGTCAGCTGGCGTTGAGCGTGATGTGAACGTGTGATGTGAACGTGTGATGTGAACGTGTGATGTGAACGTGTGATGTGAACGTGTGATGTGAACGTGTGATGTGAACGTGTGATGTGAACGTGTGATCCGAACGAGTGACGTGATTGTGGGGTTTAAACGTGCTGGGAGCGTATGATGTCAAGGGGTTTGGAGCGTGTTATGTAAACATCCGGTCAATTTTATAGACCATTTCCTTATCTGGTTCCCGAATGATAACCTGAAAAAGCCTCGGCTGATCGGCTACAAACTTCAACACCGGTGTATCATAGAAGAATGCTGGGAGTGTTACTGGAGTGTACAATTTTAATTTTTTAAATGGGTATTATTTAATCTTACTTGAAATTCTTTTATCTTTAATGGCTGATGCATCGTAAACATTAGCTCCGTAGAGACAAATTTACCACTATCACAATATGGTTATATGAGAAATAGTTGGATTCAGAGTATAATAATCCGTGAAGTCGTCTAATGATCGGCTTCAAACCTAATTGTTGGCGTATCTTCGAGAAAATATTTTAGATTAATAATGATGATAAGTGTAATACATGGTGTTTCAAAGTGATGGACCCAATTTTAGTATATACTGCTCTGAAATTGGGTCCGTCAATTTGAAATACCCTGTAATAGGATTTAACCTGGGCCTCATACGGAACGCAGGGAGGGGGGTAGGTGTCCATACTCTTGAGAGGCGTCAATATTGTCAGCTGTGGTGTGCGTCAGCGTCATCAAAACCAGCTGGTTTTTGTTTACAATCGATAGCTGGCCGTCACGGGGGTCGTAGCTGGCCTTCGAAAGGGTCGTACCGCCCTGGTAATGTTAAAGATTTTCAATAAAACGTGTGAAAAATTGATGGAGTTTAAGAAACTATTTTGATATATTACGGTTAATCTGCATCTATTAACATTAGATGCATAATAAAAACTTATGATAGCAAGTAAATGCTGATAAATTACTGCTAACAACAATAAAAAGTAATACTACTAATAATAATTATAATACAAATATTCTTTGTAAAAATATTCATTAATGATTTATATAAGGAATATAAAATTGACAAGGCCTCGGGATATATACATCCTGAGGGATAAAACTCGCGTAAATACACCGAGAGATTTAATACCTAATTTTGGGACTGAAGTGACATCCAGCCTTTGTGACGCTCGTGAAGTCAATAAGTTTTAAGTCACAATAACCAACCAACCAGCTACAAGACTTTTAGATGCTACTGCATGGTTTTTATAGTCTGAAACTGTCAATAATGCTCACTGTCAATGCGTTCGTTGCTTCTAAGTTAGTTGCATCTCTATAGTGTGTGTGTGTGTGTGTGTGTGTGTGTGTGTGTGTGTGTGTGTGTGTGTATTTCTCCCGTATTTGATAGTATTTTTTTTAATGATTTTCTTTAATAAACAACAAAACTAGATCAAACATTTTATTTAATTCTGTAAACGCCTAAGTTTACATGTAAAGGTTTAGTTAACCCCAATGTAGCCTCGTGTTTAAAGTAATATAGTTTAGCCAGGCAGTTTAGTTTGAAAGTCCTAATGAACCAACATGTTTATTTTCAGTAAAATAACTTAGCCGAGCGGTATTTTTAAGTACCGTAAAAATACCACAGGATGGGCGGAGGAATAGTATTTAGTTTTTCACTAGTTACACTGGATCCTGTAATATAATATGTTGAGGCAAAGGCTTCTAAATATAAGTTTTGAAGTGTCAGTTTTGAAAAAAAAGTACAGGGGGGGGGCAACCTATAGGTTCATACCCTTTCCAAAGGAAAAAAAGTTGTGAAAATTGTGTAAAAAAACTGGTTTCAGAGAAAAGCTTTTATTTGGGTATCATTTCGTTCTTTGTAGAGCTTTATCACGTCACAACCTAAAGCTCTATCACGGGTTATGGTGTAAAATAACTTTAAATATTTTGTAATTGTTGACACTGTGCAGTGTGGAAAATGCATGAAAGTGAGGGCCGCTTCCATTTTGTAGAAGGCCCACATGCAGCCCTGGGCTGGGGACCCCTGGGCTGTAAAGCATTAGGTGTTGGGTTGCCTAGTATTCGGTTCAGCCCAGTCAAACATACGTCTGCTTTTATTTTCTCTTCCTGGGAAGCCTGGCTGCCGGAGTAGCGTGACTGTCTCTTTTAGCAGACGGAGGATCGAGCTTCCAGCACTCATCACAATGAAAGACTCACACGTTGATCATTTCCTCGTGGAGGAAGTGGGTCAAGGGAGGTTTTGAGTGCTAGAGGCTTCAGTAGGCTTGGGCAGGCCTACAATAAGTCTTGATACCACGCCTACAATAACACAGTGACTGTGACGCTGTTTGAAAGTCTTTTGTTCTTAAGGAATTCAAACTAACTTTTCCTCGGATTAAAACTGATTACCTTTTTTTTTCCCAGAGGCTTATGACCCCTCCCTCCCTGGCCTCCCTCTCTTTTTTGTCTCTCTTTTACGCGGGGTTTAACAAGGTTAGGTTTAGAATTATTAACATTATGTACAAGCAAAGAGCTGTTACCTACATCAGCTCATTTAAGACTTTTTATTGTTATGAGACGTACAAATAAGTAACAGGATGAAGTTGGAGCCATCGGTGTTCCAGTAACTTCACAGGATCAACTGACTTTATTTCCTTGACATTATGCTCTTTCGTCGTTCGTTCCTCTCACTTTGATCCCCTTGCCTTCCTCGGATCAAACCTGATTACCAACCAGTCCCCAGAAGCAGAACAGCCAGGTCAGACAGCCAAGAACGAAGTATTTCTGGCCTAAAATGGCAGAAAAAATTGCAGAGTACGAGCGTAAATATTTGTCTCCATCACAAAGATAGTTACCAGTATACCATCACATAGGAGACTCTGTACGAGTCCTTATACTCTCATGGCTTCCTCCTTGAATATAACCTTGATGTTTTAGTTCCATTGTAGTACCCACCACACACATTACGAGGCTTTGTCATATTAAAACTGATACAGAGTTGCCAGGGCGAAGCATAAACATTAAGACTCCTTGCTATAAAGGCGGGAGTCAGTGTTGCCACCGAAGAATGAGATCGCGTTTAGCTGCAATTCGTAGGTCAGCAATGACGGCATTTTCAGAGATAAAAGAATTTATGAAGACCGCAAAGTGAGTTAACCTTGCGACTCCAGGGAAATTTGGGGGAGTCGTGCGTTGGGTACACTGGTAGACGTAGACACACACACACACACACACACCAAAAATCCACAGGGATGTCAGTGAATATTTCTTCAGTTTCAGGATAGACAGGAACTGGAATGCCTTGGACGAGAAACTGGTGGAAGTAGACTCCGTACAAAGTTATAAGAATAGGTACGATGCCTCCCACATGGCAAGGAAGCAGTAGAACTGGGAAGAGGAGAGAAGCTGGGCCATGAACTGAGCTGAGACTCGACCCATGTATTGTAAAATAGGTGAGCAGCTTGGACGGCGTCGTGACAGGTGTGTGAGTAGGTTCGTGAGGTGGAGACAAATGAGGCAGATGTTAGAACAGGTGTGTGTGATACACGGCATGTGTGATGCTTTAAAGGATACATACCTCAGGTGTTTCATGTCTGACAATGCTTGTCCTCGTCTTTACGCTCAACTAATGGCACCTATAAATGTAGGTTATAATTATAACCTGAATTTTTAAAAGTGTGGACTGCTAAGCCAGTGGAAGGCCTCGGTCAGTTGAAAAAAAAGCTCCAGCTGTGGGTCACCATTTAACTGAGACCCGCGTCAGGAAACACTTGTCCTGTTTCCTGACAAACCTTACCTAAACTATAACGATTCCCGGAACAAACTCCTCTATGTGAACAAGACACAAACGTGCAGTTCATGGCATTTACATCCACCAGCCACTTTTATCAATACATAAAATGCATTTTCTCTGTTTTTTCCCCCCCACTGATATTTATTCAAATTCTTCCTCCTCGCTGGCTTCCTATCTGGAAGTATTTTTTTTTAACGAACTGCTTCGACTCTCTCACTTTTCAGTTCCAACCTTCCCAATTAAGCGTATTCTTGATCATAAACTTTCTCCCAACGATGTCAGTGCTAGTTTTTCCTCTCCCTGTCCGGCCTCGTTAAATGCCTCGCTTCATGTCGCACATTTTTTTTGTATATAATAAAAATTTGTAGGAGGCAAAATTCGATTCCTGAGAATGGTGATAAGGTTTGAATTTCAATAAAACTATGTATATTAAGACTATGCTTGTTAGACAAATTAATGTGATTGTCTGAAAAGTGACAGATGCAGTTCGATGTGGACAAGTACAAAGTCCTAGTTACTGGGAAACTAGGTGATGTAGAGCTTAATCATGCAGAATGGAAAAGGAAAAGGACAGGAAAGTACCTTGATTAAGTGGGACTCTATCTAAGGAATTGGATCTGTACACGCAGTCTTGGATCCCACTTGAAATCTTTCTCATTCTCCAGGTGCTGTGTTACCTTATCATATATATTAGTTCCATGTGAATATATATATATATATATATATATATATATATATATATATATATATTACATATAACGTGGAACGTCTTAATACATGGGAGTACATGGGAAGGGCAGATGGCAGGAGACCTTAAACTCCTCATCGAAGCTATCTGCTAAGCACTGTTGTAGATTCGCCGGTATAATCGCCCGGCTCGGCCTTGGCTTCCTATCGTGGGAGTCTCAGACCAATGTCTGCCATGGGAGGAGGTACAAGTGCCTCCTCATCTGGGACCAGCTGTCCACATGCCTAACCCCATTTCCGCCCCACGGGGCTCGGAGGGAGAAGCTAGACACCATGGGCTGCCACAAACCCGGCCCCCACTGGGCTCGAAGGGTGTGGCAGCTGCATAGCAGCAGACGATGTCAGGAGGTGCAAAGGCAGTAATCACTAAAGGATTCTTTTGGAGCCACACCCCAGCTTTGGGCCGAAGCCCGAGCGCTGGGGAAGCTTAAGAATGTCTCTTGCTGTGTGTGTTGCTGTTGTTACTACTTCACTTGTCTGATGCACTCTGTGCTAAGGACTAAATACGGTCTAACTGCCTTAATTTCTATTTACATAATTGAGATGATAGGAGAGAACGGGAGGACAGTATGGTAGAAGCTGTCTCCCCGTTGATCAGGCTGGACACTTCAAAACTTATCGCAAAAAGATAAACACACACACACATGCACAGACCCACAGACAAGCCCACAGATGGACACAGACAAACACAGCGACTTGACGAAAGACTTGCAAGTGTAAACAAGACCAAGAAATCCGTCATCGATAGCTAGTTCCTGAGGAAGTCAGTAGACGAGCTCTCATATTTACATAGTGGCGGAGACACAAGTATTTATCAGTGCGAAGAGTACAGCTCCTTAAGAGATCTCTGGAATCTTGGCGAGAGAGAGTTTCAAACTATAGCTTTAAGGCAGACTAGAATAGACCGAAGTTTAGCTGCTTGCTGTCATGCATGTTTTAAGAGATTTTTTATTTGTGTGAAATGTATAATGAGTTTCATTATTATTTTTTCTGCGTTTAAGCTTCTTTCTGTGTACGTGTTAAAGCTTTCTACTGTGTAACGTGCAAAAACTTCTTCCTTTGTACGTGCCTAAAAATTCTTCCTACGTACGTACCTAAAATCTCTTCCTACGTACTTACCTAAACTTCTACCTACGTACGTGCCTTAAAACTACTTCCTCTGTACGTGCTAAAAATTCTTCCTCCTTACGGTTTTAAACTTCCTTCCCTGTACGTGTTGACAGTTCGTCCTGTGCACGTATCTAAACGTTTTCCCAGACCTGTACGTGTTAAAGCTTCCATCTACCTGTTCGTATTTTAGCTTCCATCTACCTGTTCTGTTTTAGCTTCCATCTACCTGTTCGTGTTTTAGCTTCCATCTACCTGTTCGTGTTTTAGCTTCCATCTACCTGTTCGTGTTTTAGCTTCCATCTACCTGTTCGTGTTTTAGCTTCCATCTACCTGTTCGTGTTTTAGCTTCCATCTACCTGTTCGTGTTTTAACTTCCATCTACCTGTTCGTGTTTTAACTTCCATCTACCTGTTCGTGTTTTAGCTTCCATCTACCTGTTCGTGTTTTAGCTTCCATCTACCTGTTCGTGTTTTAGCTTCCATCTACCTGTTCTGTTTTAGCTTCCATCTACCTGTACGTGTTTTAGCTTACATTTGTTCGGAAGTATCCCAGTTTCCGCCTTGATCTAAATATGTAAGAATTATCCTAACTGGCTCCATTGGTTGGTCAATTGGGGGTTTAAAGCCAGTAGACAACACTGTCTTGAAACCTGCACATGACGAAACTGCTCTGAAACGTGTAATACAAATCTCGTTTTAGCACGTTTTTCTATGTATATTTTACCATTTTGCATAATTTTTAAAATTAAGTGAATTTAGAATCAATATGACCTCTCCACCACCAGAATACTTTAAAATAGGGGTTATGGAAAACTCTCAGCATATATACGCTGAGAGAAATATACCCCCTCAGAGTGTATATCATGCGTAAATAGTAGTCGGGGGATATACTGGTACCACTTACGACGTCTGACCGGAAAGTGGATAAATGGGATAGTGCACTTGTGAATTTTCTTTATCGTTATAAATAAATACGAAATTGAAAAATCGTAACATTATCCCCATTTTTTGGGTACGAACCCCATTACCTCCCATTTTCCTGGCGCTGTTCTGCAGAGTAACTAGTTTCCCCATGGGCACAATAATAACTAATAATGATTAATAATGGCGTAAGCCGACGACCAGTAATTTCAAAGATACATTTACTACAGAGAAATCTTTATTAAACAAAATATAATAATGAAATATAATATTAAATTTTCCGTTTTAAATGACGTTGAAATTGTTAATGCTTATTTTTTTCCCAGGTAAAACAAAAAAAATCAACTGCAAAAGTGAACTTGTCAGCCAGGTATTTTTTTTTTTTTTTTTTTTTAAAGGACGTTTTTTTCGGAAGAATATACGTGAAGTCTAAGCTTAGAAATGTTCCAGTTGAGATCTTCAAGAAGGGAGGAGGGAGGGGGGGTTGCCTTGATCAACATGCAACTTGTTGAGCTATCTCTCTCTTTCCTCGAATCAAACTTGCATTTCCATGACTCACATCGGCTTTTAAGTTTGTCCGTGATTATATAAATTCACTGTGGAACGAGAATGCCTTTAATACATGAAGACTTATTGCATCAAGCCATCCAGAAAATAGTGTAAAGTAATTGGACACAGATGAAACTGTGATATTTTATTGTGCAACGTTTCGCTCTCCAGGAGCTTTTGTCAAGCCAACGGCTTGACAAAAGCTCCTAGAGAGCGAAACGTTGCCACAGTAAAATGTCACATTAGTTGCACTTGTGTCCTTTTTCCCCAACATATTATCGGTAATTCTACCAGCATTAATAAGACATAAATTGCATCGGTGTCCACTTAAATAACATTTTGTCGGTAATTCTACCATCATTACCAAAATAAATACAATTCCCTGGTATTGTTTACATAGAACAAAAAGTCACAATGCCGTGACTGGAACAATACACAACCCGCTCATAGGAAAGACAACCTTCTCTCTCTCCTCTCTGCGGGTTATTTGTGTATTGTTTACAGTTCGATTCACAGACTGAAGCCACCAAGGGCGCCCAGCTCGATTCACCGGCGTGGAAAACGGAAAGAATTTGCCAGAAAATCGTCTTTTTTCCTTTTTACAATCTAGATACTGGAGTTAAAAACCACTGAAGGAGTGGCTGAGAGAGGCATTTCTGGATTCCCTGTGAGAGCATCATGACACCGCTCCTGATGCCAGTGTGATCACAGATGGGGGCTGTTGCGATGGTTGTGGGGTCAGGAATACCAGAGCAATGATCAAAAAGACTTGCTTTGCGTTGCAAAAAAAAAGAGTCGCAGTGGGATTTGCATCGCCCGCATCTGGCGGAGTATAAAAAAGGGGGAGGGAAGAATTGTTGATTGACAGGGATGATGACAAAATAACTGCGATAGGGAATAGGTAACATGAAATTGCGTTTTGTTGACAAGCATAAAAACAGAAATGTTGCAGATGTTTTTAATTGGGGAAATGTTTCGCTCAAGTCCTTAAATCTGATGAAGTTAAACACAAAGCGAAACGCTGTTCTATTAAAAGGTTGCTTGAAGAAAGCGTATACCAGTCCCTAATAAGTGTGAAGTAATCAGTCCCTCAGCTTGGAGTCCCCGTGTTCAGTCCCTCCAGGCTGAGAGACTGATTACCTCAAACAACACCACCTCCTCCACCGTTCTTTTCTGTATCGGACTGAAGAACCCACCGGCGGACAAAAAATTTCCACAAAGATTAGGAAATGTTGCACAAATGTCTTACTCTTCAGCTTGTTGTTTTCCTAATCCATTTACAACACATCGGTCCCTAAAACTTTAAACTCTACACAGAGCAAAACGCTGACCTAATTCTCGCTTGTCCTGCAACTATTGTCTTTTGTCTTCTTAAGTAACAGGATGTTATAAATTATCAGCCTCAAATCAAATGATAAAAAGTCGAGAAAGTCTCAGCAGCAACAACTGGAGTACATGAATGCTCATTGTCTTGTGAACTAATGTGATCTTCTTTGGTTTAACCTGGAGAGGGTTTCAGGGGTCAACGCCCCCGCGGCTCGGTCTGAGACCAGGCCTCGTGGTGGATCAGGGTCTGATCAACTCTCCTCCTTTCAAGCAAGCAGTGTTCGGGAAGGTTGGCACTCTCCTCCTTTCAAGCAAGCAGTGTCGGGAAGGTTGGCACTCTCCTCCTTTCAAGCAAGCAGTGTTCGGGAAGGTTGGCACTCTCCTCCTTTCAAGCAAGCAGTGTCGGGAAGGTTTGCACTCTCCTCCTTTCAAGCAAGCAGTGTCAGGAATAAATGTGAAAGAGGTAAAATACTGACTAACGTCTTGTAGGAACACAAGATATATTAGAACAGGTAATTACTCTGTTCCGGACGTGATTGCAACAGATTTTAAAATTTGCACACGAAATATAATTGCATACTGAGGAGACTTGTAGAATCTAACTTTGTGTCGGTTCCAAACTTTCAGCACTGTACTTTTCGTCTAGGCGGTGGATATCTTAGTGTTATGCTGGAAAGTTAAATAACTTTTGAGTCTGTTTACAAATTAGTTGTTGCATAGCACGGTAGGTTGGCCCTAAGAAGGAAACATTCACCATAAATCAGTCGGTAACTATCGTTCGAGAAATGCACAGAGATCACAGTGGAAATTACCCACCAAACCTCATCAGCCCTTCCCCCAGAGTGATAGTTTAACTAATAAATTTCCCTAAATCCCTTCATGAATGTTACCTTGCTCCCACTCCAGCAGCACATCCTATTCTGAAACCCAAGTGTCTCCACTCAAAATACATGCTTGTAGGATGCTTAAATCCTCACCCTTCAAATACCTCATTCATAACCTCTTAACCCACTACATGATGTCCTCTACACCTTCCCTCCACACTAGATTTATACACTTTTTCAACAGGCTATCTTGTCTTATCGTGTCTAAATTAATAAACCCTCTCGGCAGCCTCTCCTGTCTCCTGAATTATATCTATGATACCAACAAGCTAATTTCACTGCCTCTAGCAGCAGAGAAATGTGTGATGTCTCTCACTTCAGTATTCTGATACATTATTCCTTTTATATCCACTGACAAACTTCTTTAAAGAACAAAAAAGCACAATACCGTGACTGGAACAATACACAAACAACCGGCACATGCCGATGTTTCGGTCCTACTTGGTCCATTGAAAAGTCACACTGTGACTTATCAAGTGGTTTAAGTCGGACCTATATAGTCAGTAGCTGCTTTCTCCTGTGTGCGGGTTATTTGTGTATTCTTTCTTTACGCAGATTCTTCAAAACACACTAGGAACCTGTTCCTCAACCATTAGCTGATTTTCCTAAACTTTCATACATTCTCCTGCCCACATATCTTCTCCCTAACACCTAAATATATTCACTTCCTCCATACTTCACTCCACCCTTACGTCCAACCCCTCACCTCATAGACATTATCTTGTTCTCATCACTTTTCTCATTCCGGGTGATCATTAATTTTCTTGTTTTCACACACTTTCCTAAACACCTCTTTCAAACCCTGCAACTCGTAAGTCTAACGTCCCAACTCGTAAGTCTAACGTCCCAACTCGTAAGTCTAACGTCCCAACTCGTAAGTCTAACGTCGCAAGTTCGAAGCTCCGCCATTGGGGATTTTGGAAGTTATTTGAGGTACAGGATGCTGGGAATGTTTTCATTAACTTTGGCAATAAGGCGCTATACATGTCAGGTGTTCTAGAATCTGGTCCTCGTTACCGTAAACAAGTGTTTTAAAATTTGAATCCGATCGGATGAAAGATTCTTGAGTTAGCGAAATAAAATCGAAAATTAAGAAATACAAAATACAACTAATTAGGTATCCCTTTGGAGATACCTAATTAGTTTTATATCATCGAGGTGGTAGTAGTATAATGTTAGGAAACAGGACAAGTATTTCCTAACACGGGTCTGTCATACGATTACCCACAGCTGGAGCTTTCGGCCATCTGACCGGGTACTTCCGAGTACTATTTACTCTATTTAACACCGAGGTGCCTGTTGGGACCTGTATGTTTTTTTATCCAAATCTGGAATTATTCCTATTGATGTCCATTTTTTAAATGACAAAGGATATTTTACATTATGAAATTTGATTGGCTGGTCTGGGACCAGGGGGGGGGAGGTGTCGACCCTTCAAAAACACTCTCCAGGTAGACTTTTGGAGAGCTGTTCATAAAACAAGTTTTACCAACTTGAACTCGAGAGTTAATTGCAGCTTGTGAAAGAGTGTCCATGAATTCTGAACACCATTTACTACACGAATCGCTGACGTAGCTTTTGATACTAGCGCTCTGTAATTTTTCGATACTTCCTTTGTAAAGTTATTTTTTTTTGTATATGTTCTTCCGTGTTCAGTGTCTTTTTGCTATATTTTCCAGCCATATTTCCAGCCTTTCAGAATGTCGGCCTTCAACTGTTTTTTTTTTATTCTTATGTTTGCCTCATCTCGCTCCCTTTCTGTTTGAGTATTCTGACTTTTTATTCCCTGTGCATCTCTCTCTCTCTCTCCCTCTCCCTCACAGACTTCCATTAGTCATCAAATACGTTCCCTGGAACCTCCGGGCAACGGCCAACTCTTTTATTTTCTCAGTGACTATACCCCAAAACAAACACACGTACACGTAAACACACGTACACACACACACAACCACTTAGAGAACAAAAACCTACTAAATGATAAACAATTTGTTCTGCATATTCATTATGTTAGGAAAAGGACACAAATGCAACTAATGTGACATTTTATTGTGACAACGTTTCGATCTCCAGGAGCTTTGTCAAGCCGTTACAAACAAAGCTCCTGGAGAGCGAAACGTTGCCACAATAAAATGTCACATTAGTTACATTTATGTCATTTTCTTAACATATTGTCGGTAATTCTACCAATATTTATACATGTACATTAATTAATCAATAACAAACTGCTAATAGCCGGGGATCGAACCCGTGTTATTGTAGTCCGCCTCCTGGGAAGCTAGTCAAAATTCAAGACGTTCTAACCACTGGGCCATCATCCTACAAACATGTGCCCAGCAGCACTAGGCATGTTTCATGATGCGAGGACAACATGGCTATGGTATGCTCATTAATATCAAGTTATTATGAATCATTGAATTTGTTCAAGAAAGAAATAGGCAGACTGAATTTAACCAGACTTTCTCTGGGTCACTCAAGCTGTATATATTCCCTATGAAAGAATTAAGTGAATAAGAGTAGAGGTTTTTATTATTCCCACGTACCTGTAGGTAACATTTGACATTGAACTTGTGTTTAGTGGATCAGTCCTAAGGTGGGTGTTACTGTTGCAACACAGCTGACAATAAACAGTAGCTATCTTAAGGTGTCTGGGCAAGTTTCTTAACACCTGCTGACCCAGTTACTGGGAGAGTAAGACACATGTGCAACACTAGTAATTAATAATTAATGTTAAGCGCTAAAACCATGTAGGTCAGCTTCGTCTGTACTGCTAACTTCACCTGTGGAATACAGAGATTAATCTCACTCCTGAGACATCAGCCTTGATGGAAGACGAAGCAGACGAAGCGGAGAAGTAATTTGATGTAAGCAGTCCATCAACCTCGGTGCAAGATAATCAGTCTTTAGCCTAAAGCAGATGCATATAACCAGAGGCTTTTACTCTGCAAAGTGAGGTGTAGAAGCAACAGCAGCAGCAGCTTCGAGATGAGATGGGCCAATTAGTGGAAGCAACAAGCAGCAGTAGTTAGAAATTCTGTTTTAACTACAGGTGGTCAGTCGGACTTACCCAGAGAAGAGATTGAATTCCGGGAGAGGGGTCGGTAACTTACAAGACTTAGAATTACAAGACTACTCCCTACCTAAGCTACTGTGGGTCGCATCCTAGTGGAGGAACAACAGAAACCCAGTGGAAATAAGCCACACGACTAGGCTCTCATAAGCTTTCCTGGATTACCAAATAGAAAAATTTCTTCGTTTCAAACTTAATTTGATATTTAGATGCAAGTTGCTAAAGCAATTAATCAGCATAAACAAGCGATAATTTGAGTGTCAGAATCTCTCGACTTGCAAGGAATTTCCTCGTTTTCATTAACCTCTTAATTAATGCTGGCGTGATATCCACGCCATAACCATATTACTCTCAAGTTTAATTAATTACTGGGGACTATCACTCTTGAGATGATAGTTTACTCTGCTGAAGGAGAAAATTGGAACACTCGCTGCCCCTGGCGTGGAACACTCGCTGCCCCTGGCGTGGAACACTCGCTGCCCCTGGCGTGGAACACTCGCTGCCCCTGGCGTGGAACACTCGCTGCCCCTGGCGTGGAACGCTCGCTGCCCCTGGCGTGGAACGCTCGCTGCCCCTGGCGTGGAACACTCGCTGCCCCTGGCGTGGAACGCTCACTGCCCCTGGCGTGGAACGCTCGCTGCCCACGGCCTGAAATATATTCGGTGCTGGAATGTGTTTACTCGAAGCGATCTTCATAATCACCGAAGGTTTCGGATCTTGAAAAAAAATTGAAGTTTGGCAATTGTTGATCAATTAAAACTTTCTCCATGATTTTCCTTTTCTTTGTGTACTCACCTAATTGTACTCACCTAATTGTGGTTGCAGGGGTCGAGACTCAGCTCCTGGCCCCGCCTCTGTCCGCTACTGGGTCTCTGCTCTCCCTGTTCCATGAGCTTTATCATACCTTGTCTTAAAACTATGTATGGTTCCCGCCTCCACTATATCGTTCGCTAGACTATTCCACTTCCTAACTACTCTATGGCTGAAGAAGTGCTTCCTAACATCCCTTTGACTTATCTGAGTCTTCAGCTTCCAGTTGTGTCTCCTTGTTTCTGTGTTCCCTCTCTGGAACATCCTTTCACTATCTACCTGCAGTATTTTGTATGTCGTTATCATGTCTCCTCTAACCCTTCTGTCCTCCAGTGTTGTTAGTCCTATTTCCCTCAACCTTTCTTCATAGGGCAGTCCCCTGAGTTGTGGAACTAGCCTTGTCGCAAACCTTTGTACTTTCTCTAATTTCTTGACGTGCTTGACCAGGTGTGGGTTCCAGACTGGTGCTGCATACTCAAGTATGGGCCTGACGTACACGGTGTACAGTGTTTTGAACGATTCCTTGTTAAGGTAACGGAACGCTAATCTTAGGTTTGCCAGTCGCCCATATGCTGCCGCGGTTATCTGGTTGATGTGTGTTTCCGGAGACATGCTTGGCGTTATACTCACCCCAAGGTCTTTCTCCTTTGCTGAGGTTTGTAGCCTTTGTCCACCTAGCCTGTACTGTCAGCGGTCTTCTTTGCCCTTCTCCGATCTTCATGACTTTGCATTTGGTGAGGTTAAATTCGAGAAGCCAGTTGCTAGACCAGATGTCAGGCTTGTCCAGGTCTCTTTGAAGTCCTGCTTGGTCTTCATCAGATGTGATTCTCCTCATTAATTTCACATCATCTGCGAACAGAGACACTTCTGAGTCTATCCCGTCCGTCATGTCATTCACATATACCAATAATAGCACTGGTCCTAGGACTGACCCCTGCGGTACACCGCTCGTCACAGGCGCCCACTGTGATACCTCATCACGCACCATGACCCGTTGTTGCCTCCCTGTGAGGTATTCCCTGATCCATTCCAGTGCCCTTCCTGTGTGTGTGTGTGTGTGTGTGTGTGTGTGTGTGTGTGTGTATGTACTGTATATTTATTTATTTATTATTTATTTATTCTATTACCCTTTTTGACAACTTGCCACATGTTCCGCAATTCTCCCTTATCCACCCTTTCGTACGTCATCTTCAAATTATTTTGCCTTAACTAAATACTAATGTTTCAGTGCGTATATAAATACTTGACCCACACATCTTCCTAAATCCACCTTGCTCAGCAATCGTAATCTATATTCACTATGACTCTTTCAGCGATTATTATGTTGCCCTCCATATATTTTATGTTATTTTCACAGTTTTGCCTTATTTTAAACTTTTTCTCAGTCACTCTTTGGGTATCTTGCCTTCTATGATATACTCAGTGAAGCGATGTATTAACCAATCCAACCCTTTACGCTCACCTGCTTTCAGCATTTCAATCTTAATCTCATCCAGCTGAGGTGCTTCTTCCCCCACTTTCAACACTGCGCCACTTTCCAACTTCCCTTCTAATAAGATAGAGTACCTTGCGGTGACCTTTCTCCTATTTCTGGCCCGCCAATGTGGTCTTAACAGTCTGATTTTGTGTGGGTCTCACGAGCAAGACTGTGTGGTGCTTATCCAGGATTCCAGAACCTTTCCTGCCGAAGGTGTTTGACACTAAAACTTTTGTATACATCTCAGGGATGCAGCCCCTCTCCGCCTTTCACGATGTGTATCTCAAGGATATCGTGTCTTTCCACCTTTCCGGTAGAAAGTCTTTGAAACAATACTATGGTGTTCTGCAGGATGACTTTTTCTGTCAATCTTTTTTGTGGAAGAATAAAAGAAAACATAGGATAGGCTAAAGAAAAACTTGAACAAACTGCAAAAGTATTCAAACAAGTGGCTACAGGACCTGACCCCCAAATAAGGGCAAGGTCAATGAAAAATAGGGACGGAGAGAGTATTTCATCACCAAGCCTGCTGTGTATCAAGGGATACCTTGTCTTTTCCTCTCCTGAAAAGGGCTCAACTCTGTAACCGAAATAAGTGATGGTTTTCGATGAAATTAGACAATGGGAAGTCAGTTTCCGAACATATACTTCAAGAATTGTCAACAAACCCGCATACTGTATATGGAATCTAAAAGACTTTATTTATATTTCTCAGTAGGGATGGATGTGAGATTTGTGACACTGTCAGTTTCTTGGCGTAGTAGTATATAGAGAGAAGCTGGTGGCGTCAGGTTGTAGGATCAGCTGGTGGGAGTCAGCTGGTGGAGGCCAGATGGCTTGTGTGTAGCGTTCTCTTATTACTATTCTGGCTCTGCCTCCTCCACCTGAGTCTCGGTTATTGTCTTCCACTACACACACCCCGTTCAAGCTTCTCTCTCTCTCCTACCTCCAACTTCCTCCCTCCTTCCCTCCCACCTCCAATTTTCCTCCCACCTCCAACTTCCCTCCCACCTCCAATTTTCCTCCCACCCCCAACTTCCCTCCTACCTTCCATCCTACCTCTGGTGACCACTCATACATTAGGTAATTTTTTTTTTAGCTTAGCTCAGTATTATCATTTTCAGTATCAACAATAATTTATCTCTATTATATATCCGCTAATCTATGTAAGATATTACTATCACTATTATAGTTAAAATTATTTAACTCTTAAAATTAGTTAACTCTTAAAATTAGTTAACTCTTAAAATTAGTTAACTCTTAAAATTAGTTAACTCTTAAAATTAGTTAACTCTTAAAATTAGTTAACTCTTAAAATTAGTTAACTCTTAAAATTTTTTAACTCTTTAAATTGTTTAACTCTTAAAATTGTTTAACTCTTAAAATTGTTTAACTCTTAAAATTGTTTAACTCTTAAAATTGTTTAACTCTTAAAATTGTTTAACTCTTAAAATTGTTTAACTCTTAAAATTGTTTAACTCTTAAAATTGTTTCTCTTAAAATTGTTTAACTCCTTAAAATTGTTTAACTCTTAAATTGTTAACTCTTAAATTGTTTAACTCTTAAAATTGTTTAACTCTTAAAATTGTTTAACTCTTAAAATTGTTTAACTCTTAAAATTGTTTAACTCTTAAAATTGTTTAACTCTTAAAATTGTTTAACTCTTAAAATTGTTTAACTCTTAAAATTGTTTAACTCTTAAAATTGTTTAACTCTTAAAATTAGTTTAACTCTTAAAATTAGTTTACTCTTAAAATTAGTTTACTCTTAAAATTAGTTAACTCTTAAAATTAGTTAACTCTTAAAATTAGTTAACTCTTAAAATTAGTTAACTCTTAAAATTAGTTAACTCTTAAAATTAGTTAACTCTTAAAATTAGTTAACTCTTAAAATTAGTTAACTCCTAAAATTAGTTAACTCCTACAATTAGTTAACTCCTACAATTAGTTAACTCCTACAATTAGTTAACTCCTACAATTAGTTAACTCCTACAATTAGTTAACTCCTACAATTAGTTAACTCCTACAATTAGTTAACTCCTACAATTAGTTACTCCTACAATTAGTTAACTCCTACAATTAGTTAACTCCTACAATTAGTTAACTCCTACAATTAGTTAACTCCTACAATTAGTTAACTCCTACAATTAGTTAACTCCTACAATTAGTTAACTCCTACAATTAGTTAACTCCTACAATTAGTTAACTCCTACAATTAGTTAACTCCTACAATTAGTTAACTCCTACAATTAGTTAACTCCTACAATTAGTTAACTCCTACAATTAGTTAACTCCTACAATTAGTTACTCCTACAATTGTTCCTACAATTAGTTAACTCCTACAATTAGTTAACTCCTACAATTAGTTAACTCCTACAATTAGTTAACTCCTACAATTAGTTAACTCCTACAATTAGTTAACTCCTACAATTAGTTAACTCCTACAATTAGTTAACTCCTACAATTAGTTAACTCCTACAATTAGTTAACTCCTACAATTAGTTAACTCCTACAATTAGTTAACTCCTACAATTAGTTAACTCCTACAATTAGTTAACTCCTACAATTAGTTAACTCCTACAATTAGTTAACTCCTACAATTAGTTAACTCCTACAATTAGTTAACTCCTACAATTAGTTAACATCCTACAATTAGTTAACTCCTACAATTAGTTAACTCCTACAATTAGTTAACTCCTACAATTAGTTAACTCCTACAATTAGTTAACTCCTACAATTAGTTAACTCTTAATGGGTGCAGGTGAACGGCTCTTGATCCAAGGAACAGGATCAACCCATTCTTTTCTTGGATCAAACATAACCTCCTTACTCCCCGAGAGTTACATGACCCCCTACGAGTTTAGCGCTTCCCCTAGGGGTGGGTGGGTCATTCAGCTCCTGGAAAAGGGGGGGGGATAATCAGGGTTGATGCGAGGAAAGGGATGATAGCTCGTTCCAATTCCTCTGATCAAGAGCAGTTTACCAACATTAAAGTACTCCATTGATGTGCGTGTCACTGTAGACTCTAGCTCCTGGCCTCCATAATGGTGCATTACTGTAGACTCTAGCTTCTGGCCTTCACAGTGATTCATTACTGCAGACTTTAGCTCCTGGCGTCCACAGTGATGCATTACTGTAGACTCTAGTTCCTGGTCTCCAGCGTTCCTGGCCTCCAGACTCCCGGTACTCCTGATATAAAATGCGTTAATACTCCTACCTCCCCCCCCCACATCAAGCTCCTGCAAAAGCAATATGTCACGCAACTGACATGTTAAATTCGTCATAAAACATTCAAACTAACAGTCTAATGTTAGTTTGAATGTGAAAATTTAACCTTTTGAAACAAATTGTTGATTTACTGTGGCATGACTGGAACAATACTCAAATATCTCTTAAATAAGAAATTAAATTCTCAACTATCTTGTTAGAAATTAAATTTTCAACTATCTTGCAAATTAGAAATTAAATTCTCAATTATCTCTTAAATTAGAAATTAAATTCTCAATTATCTCTTAAATTAGAAATTAAATTCTCAATTATCACTTAAATTAGAAATTAAATTCTCAATTATCTCTTAAATTAGAAATTAAATTCTCAATTATCTCTTAAATTAGAAATTAAATTCTCAATGATCTATTAACATAGAAATTAAATTCTCAATGATCTATTAACATAGAAATTTAATTATCAATAATCTATTAACATAGAAATTAAATTCTCAATGATCTATTAACATATAAATTAAATTCTCAATGATCTATTAACATAGAAATTAAATTCTCAATGATCTATTAACATAGAAATTAAATTCTCAATGATCTATTAACATAGAAATTAAATTCTCAATGATCTATTAACATAGAAATTAAATTCTCAATGATCTATTAACATAGAAATTAAATTCTCAATGATCTCTTAACATATAAATTAAATTCTCAATGATCTCTTAACATATAAATTAAATTCTCAATGATCTCTCAAACTAGAAATAAAAATAAAATCAAGTATCTCACACATAAGAAATTAGATTATACGACTGGCCATTACGTCTAGTTTTATAATCTAGTTATCTTAGGGCTTAAGGGATAGTTGCTTTGTCTCACAACCGAAGCACCCGGGGCTGAACCCGGGTCGAGTGGAAACGTTGGGTATGTCCCCACCGCACCTGTTGCTCCTCTTCATCTAGCAGTAAGTAGGTACTGTAGGGTAAGTAGGGTATTAGCCGACAGCTGTGGCTGGCATCCTGGGGAAGAGAATCGAAGGATTTCAATGGTAATAAGCCACAGTGAGTGGCTTAGTCGTGTTCTCCTGGGTTAGTAACTGTGTGTTAATGTAAGTATAACGTGAAGTAACTGTAACTCAGTGTATTGAATAGCAGTGAAGACCCGAGGAGGAATAAACGTTTGCTCCAGAGAGAGAGAGAGAGAGAGAGAGAGAGGGGGACCTCTCTCTCTCACACGCACACACGCGCACACGCACACGCACACACACACACGCACACATGATTGATTGTGTGTCATCCTGGAGGTCAGATAAAGGAGGATTACCGCGGCAATCAGCAAGAGTTCACTGCCTCCCTTGCTGGTGCCAGAGTTCACTGCCTCCCTTGCTGGTGCCAGAGTTCACTGCCTCCCTTGCTGGTGCCAGAGTTCACTGCCTCCCTTGCTGGTGCCAGAGTTCACTGCCTCCCTTGCTGGTGCCAGAGTTCACTGCCTCCCTTGCTGGTGCCAGAGTTCACTGCCTCCTTGCTGGTGCCAGAGTTCACTGCCTCCCTTGCTGGTGCCAGAGTTCACTGCCTTCCTTGCTGGTGCCAGAGTTCACTGTCCTTCCTTGCTGGTGCCAGAGTTCACTGCCTCCCCTTGCTGGTGCCAGAGTTCACTGCCTCTCCTTGCTGGTGCCAGAGTTCACTGCCTCCCTTGCTGGTGCCAGAGTTCACTGCCTCCCTTGCTGGTGCCAGAGTTCACTGCCTCCCTTGCTGGTGCCAGAGTTCACTGCCTCCCTTGCTGGTGCCAGAGTTCACTGCCTCCCTTGCTGGTGCCAGAGTTCACTGCCTCCTTGCTGGTGCCAGAGTTCACTGCCTCCCTTGCTGGTGCCAGAGTTCACTGCCTCCCTTGCTGGTGCCAGAGTTCACTGCCTCCCTTGCTGGTGCCAGAGTTCACTGCCTCCCTTGCTGGTGCCAGAGTTCACTGCCTCCCTTGCTGGTGCCAGAGTTCACTGCCTCCCTTGCTGGTGCCAGAGTTCACTGCCTCCTTGCTGGTGCCAGAGTTCACTGCCTCCCTTGCTGGTGCCAGAGTTCACTGCCTCCTTGCTGGTGCCAGAGTTCACTGCCTCCTTGCTGGTGCCAGAGTTCACTGCCTCCCTTGCTGGTGCCAGAGTTCACTGCCTCCCTTGCTGGTGCCAGAGTTCACTGCCTCCCTTGCTGGTGCCAGAGTTCACTGCCTCCCTTGCTGGTGCCCGGGGCACGAGATGTTTCACTTGCCTGATATGTACAAATGTTTTATTTATCTGCGTGCGGTTACGCGTATACACACACACACACACACACACACACACACACAGGCTTCGTGTCACCTGCTCACCACCAGTCAAGAATACTTTACTGTCTACGTTAGTGATGAAAGTAATCTTCAAGTGTACTTACAGCTAGAGACTTACACCTTCCTGAGTTGACCTAACTGTAGTGAGGAAAACTATTTTCCTAGATTTAACTGAAAAAAATTGTTGATCATTAAAGAAAATTATTCTACCTCATAAATTTTTGTCTGTGTTGATTATAAAATATGAAAATAAACACCGGAGACTGGAGGAAAGACTTGATCCAAGGGAAGGATTGCTCTATTCCGTGGATCAAGAGCCCTTCACCAGCATCAAGGGATGTGGTCAAGGAGATAGATTAGAAATTAATCAGCCCTTCTGTGGTTCGTACGTTGGGTTACGTGCGGCCAGCAATAACAGCCTGGTTGATCAGGTACTGATCCACCACAAAGCCTGGTCAAGGACTGGGTCACGGGGGCGTTGACCTCCCCCAGAACGACTTTTAAGTTAGAATGCTGAAAGCTAGCTAGCTAATTCTCCCTCTCTCCTCTTTCTTCACAGATTCAGAAAGGATATAGGAAAGCACTGGTTTGGTAATAGAGTTGTGGATGAGTGGAACAAACTCCCGAGTACCGTCATAGGGGCTGGGACGTTGTGTAGTTTTAAAAATAGGTTAGATAAATACACGAGTGGGTGTGAGTTGGACCTGACTAGCTTGTGCTGCTAGGTCAGATGCCGTACTAATTCCTTAAGTGGAAGTGACCTGACTACCTGGAGTTTACCTGGGGAGGGTTAAATCCAGGTGGTCGGCTAGATAAAAATATGAGTGGGTGCGGGTGGGTGTGAGTTGGTCCTGACTAGCTTGTGCCACTAGGTCAGATGCCCTTCCTTAAGTGAATGTAACCTGACCTGGCTGGGTCGGGGCATTGGCTTAAGCCGGTTGGAGACTTGGACCTGCCTCGCATGGGCCAGTAGGCCTGCTGCAGTGTTCCTTCTTTCTTATGTTCTCTCTTCTCCCTCCTTTCTCTTCTCTCACTCAAAGGCAAAATTTCAAAATATTTTTAGTATTTTTTTTTATTTATCAGCGGAACTCTGAAATATTGTGTATTTCTGACGAAATAAATTATTATTCTATCTCCTCCAGCAGTTTAAACAAAAATATTGGTTTTGTTTATATCAGCCCTTCTGGACGTCCTCGGTGCCTTAGTTGGAGCTAGTGAGCAGGCCGAGCTTGAGCTAGGAGCTAAGGTAAGAGCTTGAAGAGAGGAGAGCTGAGATGAGAGCTGCAGAGTGAGAGCTAGAGAGTGAGAGCTAGAGAGTGAGAGCTAGAGAGTGAGAGCTAGAGAGTGAGAGCTAGAGAGTGAGAGCTAGAGAGTGAGAGCTAGAGAGTGAGAGCTAGAGAGTGAGGCTAGAGAGTGAGAGCTAGAGAGTGAGAGCTAGAGAGTGAGAGCTAGAGAGTGAGAGCTAGAGAGAGCGAGAGCTAGAGAGAGCGAGAGCTAGAGAGAGCGAGAGCTAGAGAGAGCGAGAGCTAGAGAGAGCGAGAGCTAGAGAGAGCGAGAGCTAGAGAGAGCGAGAGCTAGAGAGAGCGAGAGCTAGAGAGAGCGAGAGCTAGAGACGAGGCTGAGGAGGCTAGAGAGAGGCGAGAGCTAGAGAGAGCGAGAGCTAGAGAGAGCGAGAGCTAGAGAGAGCGAGAGCTAGAGAGAGCGAGAGCTAGAGAGAGCGAGAGCTAGAGAGAGCGAGAGCTAGAGAGAGCGAGAGCTAGAGAGAGCGAGAGCTAGAGAGAGCGAGAGCTAGAGAGAGCGAGAGCTAGAGAGAGCGAGAGCTAGAGAGCGAGGCTAGAGAGGCGAGGCTAGGAGGCAGAGCTGGAGGCGAGAGCTAGAGGCAGAGCTGAGGCTAGAGGAGCAGGCTAGAGAGGCGAGGCTAGGAGGCGAGAGCTAGAGGAGCGAGGCTAGAGAGCGAGAGCTAGGGGAGCGAGAGCTAGAGAGCGCGAGAGCTAGAGAGAGCGAGAGCTAGAGAGAGCGAGAGCTAGAGAGAGCGAGAGGTAGAGAGAGGTGGAGTTAGAGAGAGCTAGATGGAGTGCGCGCGCACGGGCGCTTGTGAATTCCATAAAATTTGAGTGACGCAAATATCTGCATATTTGCTGGACAAAAAACAACAAAAAATAAAAGTGTTCTCTCTGGCTTCTATGATAATCACTCCGCTGAACATTTTTAATACTAGTCATGGAACGGGTAAGGACTTGAACCCATGGCAGACGAGTCTTAAAACTCGCAGGCCAGTGCGCTAACCACTCGTTCTGCAATGAAAAACAGGGGTGCCATGAGTACGTTAAGAGACAACACGGTAAGTGTCAGGGGCCCAAGACTGTTCAACTGCCTCCCAGCATACATACGAGGGATTACCAATTGACCCCTGGCTGTCTTCAAGAGGAGGCTGGACAGACACCTTAAGTCAGTACCTGATCAGCCAGACTGTGGTTTGTACGACGGTTTGCGTGCGGCCAGCCTTAACAGCCTGGTTGATCAGGCCCTGATCCACCGCGAGGCCTGGTCATGGACCGGGCCGCGGGGGCGTTGACCCCTGAAACCCTCTCCAGGTATACTCCAAATAATTTCCTCAAAGCTTCACCTCAGACTCCCCTTCATTCTCTGCTAATATCCCATTAGCGTTTTTTTTATCCATTATTTGTCTTCAGTGTCTTGAAATAAATCAATGTCACCTTTGTAAATAACAAAAGGCACAATACCGTGACTGGAACAATACACAAATAACCCTTTGTATTTTATTTGTCGGGGAAAAATCACTAGACGTGGGTGGTGTTCAATTATGGTTTTGGACGTCAATACCTAATATAGTTCCTGTATGAGAAGGGCTTAACCCATGTGTGGGGTAATTCAGAGCAAGGAGTGGTGAAGGCTTGATCCTACGGAGGCTAATAAACCAGCTTGGATACGGGAAGAATTTTCTGCACGTCAAAAAGCGACGTTCTAGCGTCTCCTTAAGTTTTAGTATGATGGCGGTGGCCAGCTCTGTCGGTAAAATTAAGCTCCTATCCATTATCACGCTCTCATCCTGGTTTTCAATTATATTTTGAGCTCATCCGTAGTCCTTTAAATAATTTGTTTAATCCAATAAATACGTCGTGCTTGGTGTTTCTTGTGGCGTGAGGTATATCGCTTCATTTTCTTAATGGGTTTTCTGTACAGCTAAAGTTTGTTGGTGTTTTGTTTGATTAATTTGACGTCCAAGGAAATTAGGGGAGTCTTTCTGGAGAGTGATTTGTGAAGATGGTTTGTAGTGTTTGAAATATTCTCTGAGTTTATCTTACTAAAGCATCTGAGTTACCACGACGGCATCGTCAGTGTAACAGAACCAGGTGTTACCTCGAGGGCATCGTCAGTGTAACAGAACCAGGTGTTACCTCGAGGACATCGTCAGTGTAACAGAACCAGGTGTTACCTCGAGGACATCGTCAGTGTAACAGAACCAGGTGTTACTACGAGGACGTCGTCAGTGTAACAGAACCAGGTGTTACTACGAGGACGTCGTCAGTGTAACAGAACCAGGTGTTACTACGAGGACGTCGTCAGTGTAACAGAACAAAGTGACGGTGTAAAAGATGATGACAAAAAATTCAGCTTCCAGAAATTCTATAAATAGTCTAGAACAATTTGGAAGACTCGATGACCATACCGAAAGTCAACAAGATTTTGGCAAGACAGAGGCAACTCCATGTCTGGACTGACTTCCACGAGTACAGTCATGGCCTGGTTATTAAGAACCGATGAGAAAAGCGAGATTACATCTAGAATAACAGATTCTTTTCTCGTTTTTATACTAATGTTTCTTAATCTGTTAAGGTCTCCTGAATAATGAGGATAGGCGTTAGTGATGGTTCCTGCTAATTTTGACAAATGCTTGAAGAAGTGCCTGGAAGCAGATGTTAAACTACTAAGACATGAAATGGAACTGAAGGGCATTCAGCACTGCAAAATGTCTAGCACATAGTCATTCTATGTGAATAAACACCTGCACATAAATTGTCTTTAATCACCCTTCACTCAGTCACTTCCGTACTTGATCCCAGAACATGACATAACGACATCAATCACTTACCTTGCGACATCAGTCACTCACCTTTGCAATGCTACATCTGTTGATAAATGGTTCAGAGAAGTGTTGCACACATGTCTAATTTATCAACCGCTACATCTCCCCAGATAGATGGTACCTTTGTATGACTTCAGAATGCTCTCCTTTAAAAAAAAAAATGGTTCAAATAGCCAGAGGAAAGGGAGGAGGGATTCCATAATGCTAGATTAAAAAACACTGAAGCTACTCTAACCATTCTTGGAAGAAACCTGAATGCTTTCCATTCCACGGGGTTGAATAAATCCTACTGGTTTAGCGATTCCGAATAAATATAACAGAAACAATAGTAATTCTCCACAGAAGCGTAATACCCATCCTGTATGCTTGAATATATTTTTTAAACTAGTTCACGAGGATGATACACTGTGTATACCTTTTCCATCCTCTCAACCAGAGTCATACTACAGTAACCTCAGGGCCTTACCAACCAGGTTGCTAACCTGGCTAGAAAAAGAAGAGGAAAATTTTCTAGAGGAAAGGAAAAATTAGAATGTACAAGTATTATAGTCAACGAGGGGTCGTGCTGTGCGTCCCTCGTGGAGGCTACAAATACAGGAAGGATTCTTAGTCCCGCACCCAAACTTGAGAGTTGTACTTCATAGTTAGTGTGCAAATGAGAGGTGGGGTGGACAGGAGTGTGTCGTGTATCACTGTATGTGTGTTTGTGTGGGGGCAGTAGGAAGGCGGTAGCTGTGACCGGGAAAAGCGTCGTGTTTCACAGTTAGCGAGGCAGGGAATGGGAGAATTCCGAGAAAGCCTTCCGTTCGATCTGCCATGATTACAGTACTAAATCTTGCACCATTTACTAACAAGGATTTACCGAGCCGTCCCACTGCCACATAAAGAAAAAATCACGGCCATGCGATTCTATTTCATATTTTCCCTCACTGGTAAAGGGATGTAATCATAATAATAGTTGACATTTGTAGCGTCCCTATGTACATTATATGATGTGTTATGTTTACGTAGTATATATTTAGGGTTACATCGAAGGAAATCCTTTTCACTGTCTAAAAGCCGAGACAATGTTTAGGGGTTTGTTGTCAGTTATTTTCTCAACCGTATATATATTTTTTTACATGACAGGTTTTTAGGTTTGTGTTTTATTTAGTGAGGGAGCGTGGAGGTGGTGCTACACTTTGATATACTAGCGACTTGCATGTTAAACAGAGGGCGTACCTTACTTGGAGACCTTGAAGGGATTAGTTCCTCTCGCGTGTGACCTTCCCTTCCCCTCACCCTCTCCTCACTGGCATAAAACTTTGCCGTCTACTGGTAAGAACACGAGTTTTGGGTATGGTCTTCATTAACACAGTCTCGTATGCAGACACCTGTGCTAACACACTATATTTTGGAACTTAGAATCTCTTTTGCATAGTGTTTTCAACACACGCAATAGTCTAGCCACTACTAGGACTAGTAGATATGATACATAGATAGAGGATTCTACTACTGACTCTTGCCCAGGCAGGTCATAGCGTATGGCTTATAATTTAAGGTGTTGAGAGAACAGTGATAACACTTCTGTACACGTGCACGAACACACACACACACTCTCTCTCTCTCTCTCTCTCTCTCTCTCTCTCTCTCTCTCTCACACACACACAAACACACACACCGGCAGCATCCCATTACTGGGCTACATTAAACTTTGGCTGTGGATCAGCTTACTCGGTAATCTGGTTAGCTCTTGCCTGTAAATTGGCCAAGGCGAGAGTAAAGGAAAACCAGCGTTATGTGTGTGTGTGGGAACTACCAGCTGCTCTTAGATATATGGGGCGACTTTATACTGTTTCTTTCCTTGAGTTTTACGGGTATGAATGGTAAAAGTTGTGTGTGTTTAGTGCTTTTTTGTTGGTGATTGTGTGTGTGGGGGTTTGTGTGTGGGGGGAGGGGGGGTATGTGTAGTAGTAGTTATTGGTTGTCAGAGGAACTTGTCGATAGACACTTGGCCTGCTGTGGGTAATAGTTACTAGTTGCCGAAACACTTGGCCTGCTGTGGGTAATAGTTACTAGTTGTCGATACACTTGGCCTGCTGTGGGTAATAGTTACTAGTTGTCGATACACTTGGCCTGCTGTGGGTAATAGTTACTAGTTGTCGATAGACACTTGGCTTGTGAAAGAGGTCAGTGGTCGTAAGCAGATACGCGGACTAAATAAACGTAATTAAGAAAATGAATATATATATATATATATATATATATATATATATATATATATATATATATATATATATATATATTGAGCATGTCTTGCCGCTTAATATAAACCTCTGTGACCTAACAGAAGTGACTTCGGGTTTAATTTCCGGGCTGCTCGCTAGGTATGGGCAAGTCACTTGTGTACACCTTTGCAGTAAATAGGTACCTGGATGTTTGTAGACTATTATGGACTGCATCTAGGGAAACTACCCTCCCCCGTGGAAAGATATATATAGTTGTAATGTGTTATGTTATTTTTGGATTAATGTTCTAATAATCGTAGGATCCCTGGGCAGGGAGAGATGCATGAGCGTCTCTGTACACCTACTGACCTGGTTACCTTGTAAATATATACGTGGGAGATAGTCAAGTTCTCACGATTGTAAACAAGCCACGGTACGGGTGGCATTCGAAACCATGTCAAGTGAGTCGTAAAACTCCAGGCCAGTGCGTAAGCCACTGGGCCAGCTGGCCACAATAAAATTCATTCAGTTAGGTATATTTATTGTGGTCGCAGTGGGGACCATGCTAACCTTCCTATGGTGTATAAATATGCCTAGTTGGATGAATCTTATTGTAGCCAGCTGGCCCAGTGGCTTACGCACCGGCCTGAAGTTTGACGACTCACTCGCAATGAGTTCAAACTCCACCCGTTCCGTGGTTATATGGTAAAGTATTATGGGTCGCATTCTGGAGGACAGTCTTGAAAAGAACCCTACATGTAATAAGCCACACAAGATTTCACGGGTTATCCTGGGTTGTTAAATCTCCTTGGGTTTGTAAGCTTAATCTGTGGCATTGCCTCGCGTTAGTAGCTAGTCAAAGAAAGTATTTTTCTATTTAATGGGGATTCCTAAAGAGGAGAGTGGATGTGTTAGGCAGCGCGTGTGTCCCATTTTCTCTTCTTGTCTAATTTTACCACAAACTCTAGCTGGGATTACCACACCCCAGGCTTTATAATCTTTGGGAATTAGGGAGTTCACAGCACGTGAAGCCTGGTGATTATAACGGCAAATTGGTAACCACACGGTTAAAGGTGGGTCAGATCCAAATCTGTCTGAAATATATAACACTTTTCAGTATTTATTTTTTTTGGTCGTATATTTAATAGCGTCACCAATAAGGCGAAATTTTAAGTTTTACGGCCATCTCATTACTGACTGATTAATTTCTAATGGATTGTCCTCTCACCCCTTCTTTCTGGTACTGTCTCCACAGTGAATACCTCCGTAAATCTTCTCATTTCCTCTCTTACTTTCTCTGCTCTGTTCTGTGAGTGCTTGTTAGTCTTATTACATGGTCTTTTAGTCATCTTAAGTGGCTGTGTAGTAGTAGAATCATCTCTGATTTCATCTTTGTTGCTGTATGATTCTCCAACAGATGTTCTGTTTCCCTTCTAATTTATACTGTCCTGCTTACCTACCTATTATCTGCCGTCCTTCGTATTCTATGCTTTATATCATCCTCTCTAATTCCTAACTTTCGTCTCTGTGCAACTCTGATTATACCACGGCATTTCTTCGTAATTTACATGTGGAAGAGAGAGAGTAAGAGAAAACTTTATTGCATAGAGCACTGACTGACCTTTGGATCCCGGTGCTCAGTACACCATAATCGATTAAATGCCAGCTATATCTTTAAAGGTGATCAATCAACACAACAGTGAGCAACTTCAGGCAATCGTACTAATCAAACAGGAAGATTATATTCTCCCATTCAATAGTAAACAAGTGGAGAAGTCTGCCTGTGCCGCTGATGCACAAACACCGACCATCTTTGTCAAAATGCCAATAAAACACACACACACACATACACCAAAAGAAGTTGGGACCAATACCCTCACGGGACTCACGCAATCGTAATAACACGATTGCATACAAATCACAGAACGGGTGGGGCTTGAACTCACGGCAAGTAAGTCCTAAAACTCTTATGACAAGACCTAATGGCAAGTCTCCTTAAACCTGTTTTTCCCTTGTTTTCCTAGATATAAATACCGTATGTTCTGGCATATAAGGCACGTTTTTTTTTTCCTTCTTAAAGTCTTGGAAAATCATCCTGCGCCTTGTATGCCCAAGATAAGGGTTAAGGGTAGGCTTTGGGTTACGCTTTAGCAGTTATTTACTAACGTTGCGTTACAACCGCTTGCAAACATCATCTTATATGTCTTCTATACTCGTGCGCCTTATATGGCGGAAAATACTGTAGGTAGTTTGGTGTAAGTGAAGTACAGTGGTGAGAGAACCTGGGAATCACCATAGAAATAAGCTATTCTAGTCGTGTTTATATAATTTTCTTGGGTAAATAACGATTCGAGGTTAACACTAAGAAAATCTGCTGCTGCTGCCTCTTCTTGCATGTCTCTGCCAGGTCACCACCTGGAGAAGACCCGGGCCAGGACCCGTCCTGGATAACCTACCTGAACATGAACCTGCGTGCCTCTTCCCTCGGCCATTCAGGTTAAAAATATGTGAATAATTTCAGCGGTGGATTTTTTATATATGCTGTAACGTCTCTTGCCTTAATCAACTTCAATTAGGTTTTATATTAATGTCACTCAGCGGTGGAAAACAATATAGAGTAATATATCGTTGCATTAGTTAACGGCAGTTTAGATTCAATATTTGTGTCGCTCACTATTGTAAATACTCACGACAAACATTTCGCATTAATGAAAGCGCTCTTCATGAATATATATTAAGTCATTACTGTCAAGACTTGTGTGCAGTGCTGGATTATGATGAGTGTAATCATATGTATTATTGAATGATAATTATTGTGTGTGTCGTACAAGTGTATCTCAGGAGATGTAGAAGCATTTAACAAGCCTTAAGGGCTGAACTTGGGTAAATAAGATCGTCTCTTAGCCTCAGACTGATAAACGGCTTTTAATTCTGAAGTAGATTGTGTTTATGCCCCCGAGTCAATTTCCATTCCACATTGTCCAAACTAATGCCACTAATTTTTACTACCATTAAATAGAAAAAGGTTTCTAAAGCATCTCTTTATTTGACTTCATTTGAATGTTTTATTTCTGTCTTATCCTGGTCATTTCATGTTAATTTGATTTTCGCTATAATACTGATACCCTGGAGTATTTTATATGAAGTGATCATGTCCCCATTTCTATCTTGTGCTGACGTCATACTCGTTCCTTGTGACTTTTGCCCCGTCATCTCTGCTACCAGACTGACGGTAAATAAATTAAATTTCCTGAACCTCCATTTTTGTGCTTGACTATACTGTTGTTGCATACTCGAGGAATTCTTTGGTGTAGAGAGTTTTGAAGTGTTCCTAATTCAAGTTAGGTAAGGCATTTATTATGTTTGTTAATCCTGGGAATGGTAATAGTTTCCCCATGATACGAATGCCTAGAAACTTTGGATGTACTTGAATTTTTGTTATATTTATCGCATTGTTTGCGTCTCCCTCCTGATTATAAGACAGTCATTCCATACAGGATCCGAGTGGCTTACTGTCGACAGCGGTGCAGGAAAGACAGTTTGCGTAATATATTTTTATTGGGGCAACGTTTTGTGACTTGTTAAAGCTATACAGATGGCGAAATGTTGTCCCAGTAAGTCCTTTCTACAACTTACCATTTTTCGTTATTATTTCCAAGCCTTTCTCCTCTCTTGGACCATTCTATCCCTCTTAATACTATTTTTTTTTGCAATGCTCTGTTATTCATCTTTTTGTTTGCTGATCCACGAGTACTTTATGTACTCTAGTTCCTCTTATCATATCGGGATAAATTTTTCAGTGGCTTCTCTGCCTCCCGGCATTATCTGGTTAGGTGCTTCCACATTCGTTGACTTTCCTTCCAGTTCCCTTTCCCATTTTACTGCATGCAGGGACTCTCGTTCTTTCAGAGTTTCTTCTGAAATCAGGTTTCTACTGTTCCCTACCTGGTATTCTTCCCTCAGTGTTTACTTCCGAAATTCAGGACTGTAGGGCTGCTAGCACCCAGGGGCCTCTCATTTTATTTGTAATAATATTGGTAGAAATACAGACAATATGTTAAGTAAAAGGACACAAATGCAACTAATGTGACATTTTATTGTGGCAACGTAGTATAACTTCAACTTTCGTTTTCACAATGCTCTGGTTTGCTGTGTACAAGTTTACTGTTCAATTTTCATCTGCCAGGAGGGGGAGGAGAGGTAAGGCTGGGGATGTGTTCACTGTTAGGGTGACAAGGGGTCAGGGTTACTGTTGTAGATAAGAGAAAGGAGAGTGAGACTAGACATTTCTCCAGGCTGGGTGTTCCCACCCTCTCTGCGTCTTCCTCCTTTATCCCTAGACTTTCTTTCATCAACTGTTTCCTCCCCATTTCTTTTCTGTCTCCGTGCGGGTATACACGGAGATATTTCTGTATTCTTTTTAAGAATGTTTTTTTGTCTCAAGGTCCTGTCTAAAGTTACTTGTGAGGCTTGGTCAAGATCTGGGCCGCGGGGGGCGTTGACCCCCGGAGCGACTTCCAGGCCAGGTAGGTAGATCAGAAGTTGAGCTTGATCTGTCGGTGCCTCGGCATTCAACGACAGACCAAGCTCAACTTCTGGGAATGTGTGTGTGTGTGTGTGTGTGTGTGTGTGTGTGTTTGTGTGTAGGTTTGTGTGTGTGTAGGTTTGTGTGCGTGCAGGTTTGTGTGCGTGCGTGTGTGCAGGTGTGAGTGGGCAGTACTGTGCGTGTGTGCAGGTGTGAGTGGGCAGTACTGTGCGTGTGTGCAGGTGTGAGTGGGCAGTACTGTGCGTGTGTGCAGGTGTGAGTGGGCAGTACTGTGCGTGTGTGCAGGTGTGAGTGGGCAGTACTGTGCGTGTGTGCAGGTGTGAGTGGGCAGTACTGTGCGTGTGTGCAGGTGTGAGTGGGCAGTACTGTGCGTGTGCAGGTGTGAGTGGCAGTACTGTGCGTGTGTGCAGGTGTGAGTGGGCAGTACTGTGCGTGTGTGCAGGTGTGAGTGGGCAGTACTGTGCGTGTGTGCAGGTGTGAGTGGGCAGTACTGTGCGTGTGTGCAGGTGTGAGTGGGCAGTACTGTGCGTGTGTGCAGGTGTGAGTGGGCAGTACTGTGCGTGTGTGCAGGTGTGAGTGGGCAGTACTGTGCGTGTGTGCAGGTGTGAGTGGGCAGTACTGTGCGTGTGTGCAGGTGTGAGTGGGCAGTACTGTGCGTGTGTGAGTGGGCAGTACTGTGCAGGTGTGAGTGGGCAGTACTGTGCGTGTGTGACGGTGATTGATAACGCTATTCCCGACACTATTGTTCAGACTCGATACTTTGACATTTTATTCATCAGTGACACAAATAACTCTCTTAAACCTCACCCAACGTGGCCAGGCCACTTAACCTTTCTTAAATCTTTCTATCCACCACATTTTCACTGCTCTGTGCTACCTCAATCCATCCCCTATCCATCTTTACCATCCCCCCCAAAAAAAAAAAATATTTACACATCAATCGTAGTCAGAGAAAACCCATTTGTCGAGTCAGGAAACAGGCCAAGTGTTTCCTGACTCGGGTCCGAGTCATGTGATGACCCCACAGCTGGAGCTTCTGGTCATCTGACCGAGGCCTTTCCCTCGCTTACCCCTCCACCCCTTTTCAAATTATGGTCATAAACATTTCATGACGAGAAACGGATCTCTAAAATTCCTGTCCTGACTAGGAAAGATTTCCACGAAGGTAGATTTATTTTTTCCTGTACACAAATATAGACTCGGGTTGGAGGCCACTAGTGTTGATCTCGCATGATAGCTAAACACACACCCAATAATCCAGCTAATCAACAGTAAAAGCGTTTCTCTCATCCACGTTAGTATTTATAATATTTAACAAATTATTATTATTATTTATTATTATGTGAAGGGGGTAAATTTGCAATAATTATTGAAGGATGAATTCTCCAGCAATACGTAATCACCAGAAAACAGTGTTAACGTGGTTGCAAAAATGCATGTGCGTTGCTGAAGATGTGTGTAAGCATGTGAAAGCGCTTAGGTTATATTTCCTAGTTTTACTGTGGTATTTTTTTCATATTTGCTGTCAGGCTTTTCACTGTGACTTCTTCCATAATATATATATATATATATATATATATATATATATATATATATATATATATATATATATATATATCTTTCAACAAACCGGCCGTATCCCACCGAGGCAGGGTGGCCTAAAAAGAAAAACGAAAGTTTCTCTCTTTAAATTTAATGTACAGGAGAAGGGGTAACTACCCCTTGCTGCCGGCATTTTAGTCGCCTCTTACGACACGCATGGCTTACAGAAAAAGAATTTTGTTCACTTTCCCATGGAGATAAGAGGAAATAAATAAGAACAAGAACTAGTAAGAAAATAGAAGGAAACCTATGAAGCATGTAAATTATTGACATTTACATGTCATAGGAAACCCGTGTGTGTGTGGGGGGGGGTGGATGTGTACTCACCTAATTGTGGTTGCAGGGGTCGAGACTCGGCTCCTGGCCCTTCCTCTTCACAAATCGCTATTAGGTGTGTGCACGTGTCAACTCGTGTAAATGGTTCATCACGTTTTGCCCAATTGTCGTATTCCACACTATCCTTTTATGTTTCCTGTATTATTTTTTCTTCATATTTTTCCACTTGTTCTTACTTGTTTCCATCTTCGTCCATTTTCTCGTCTCTTGTCTATATTCTTTGTTCCCTTATGCCCTTATTTGTTCATCTTTACTCTGTTTATAGTTAGGTCTTCTCTCCCACCTCCCTTCTATCTCTTCCCTCTGTCACTTTAGCTTTGCTCTTCCTCTCTTCCCTCCCTCCAACAATCTTTCCTACGTCTTCACTCTCCTTTTCCTCCTTCCCTTTCCATTTTCTTCTCTTTCCCTTTCCTCTCGTTTCCTCTTCTCGTCCTTCTCTCTTCCCTCTTCTCTCTTCCCCCCCCCTTTCCCTCTTTTCCCGTTCTCTCTTCTTCACATCTTCTCTTATTCCTTCTCCCATTTCTTCTCTTGCTTTCTTCCCTCTTCCTCCTGTTCCTCTTTTCTTTCCTACTCCTTTTTCTCCTGCCTCTCCTTCTATGCACCCTGAATTTTCCTCATTATCAATAAACATTTTTGTCTTCTTTCAATCCCCTTCATTAATACATCACATTTTCCCCCTTTTGCATTATTTAATACTATAAATTTTTAGTGAAGGGAAATTCATTCCTACCTGATTATGCATTCTTTTTAATTCCACAAACATGATGGAATTTTTAAGCAATTGTTTTCGTATTCAAAAAATCTAATTACTTTTTTTTTTAAGACTTGAGGATTTTTGGGTCTCATTTAACACCATTAACATATAAATGTATTTGTGTCCACACTGTTTATAGTTTTATATTTTATTATTTTCATTATTATATTATAATTTTATATATAATTTTATATTTAATTTTATATATTAATTTTATATAATAAAATTTTATATTATAATTATAAGAGATCATCTCTTGTTTAGGCTGAGGGACTGACCACCTCAAATACTTTTTCTCCAAGGTTGATGGACTGATTACATCATCTTTATTTCATTACTACTGCTGCCTCTGTATTTGACTGAAGAAGCCTACTGTGTAGGCGAAACGTTTCGTCAATAAAGATACCCATCTGTTGCACATGTATCTTAATCTTCGACTCTAAGCTCCTCTGAGTCTATACGAACCATGACCCGCATCACGGGACATTTACGCATTTCTCCTGACGCAGAAAATGCGTATTTTACGTCAGTGCCTTTGAAACAGTTTACAAAGGAGGGTCTGTTCGTAAATAGTTCGTGGATGCTTCAAACGCTACTGCAAAATGAGTCTACTCTTCGGATGAATCTTTGTTTTGTGTTCTTTAGCTTTTGTTGTTCCTAGCCCTCATTCCTGCCCGTGAACTCTTGTCGTTGAATCTAAGAGCTTCTTGGGTCTCCATGAAGGCCTTTGGTTAGCTATACAAGATTAGATTTTCTTTACAAAATCCCGCGTGGAAATGTACTCGGTGAATTGTACTCTCAGATTTTTTTTTTCTCGTTTAACACAATTAACATAAACTTGTTTGCGTCTACGCTGTTTATCTTTATAGAACAGAACATAAAGTGGGGGTAGTTGAAGAATAGATAGGGAAGAGGAAAGAATTACATAGAGAGGAGGAGAGTCGGCCTATTCCCAACAGCAAGGCATTTAGCTATTTATACTTTATTATAATTACAGTATTAGTATAAGTATTATAATTTTATATTATATTAGTATAAGTATTATAATT
>WNWK01001775.1:85000-92500 GCA_009830355.1 Cherax destructor | reverse complement strand
GCGGCGGGGGATGGTGGAGGTGTTGGAGGAGATGAAGGGGCTACCCCGGCCGGTGCAGGAGGCCGAACGCCCTACTCGACCCTGGTACCGGCCCAGTGTTACCGGTGACGCCATGGACACCGGGCGAGAGAGTTGGTTCTCCATCGGCTCTCCGGAGTGCATGATGGCGGAGCTGCTCACCGCTGTGAAGCCGCCCAGACCGCCCACGCCACTGTATTCCAGCATGGCGCCGCTGGGGTCCATGATTTCACGGCCTGATGAGTTTATTAGGGTGCTGGAGCCTGGGTTCATAACGACCCCGCCGCTTTTGGGATCTATCATGGCGAATGAGCTAGAACTAACGACGGCGCCTGACCTAGGATGATGGAAGCCACCAGAGCCAGACGTATCGACGGCGCCTGAGTTAGGATTGACGATGGCTCCTGAAGCAGCGTTGACGGTGGTGCCTCTGACAAGGTTGATAATGTTGCCGGAGGTGGAGAGTCCGGCTCGCTCCTGACTAAGCGGCTCTGGGCACTCCACCTGGCGCTCAAGCTGAAACAGAAAGAAGAAATAACATTAATACAAAGTATATTTTATGTCTTCAATGTATTTTATGTCTGAAAGGTACATTTACTACTTTTCTTGTCAATCTCCTGTCAAGAAGTGTCCTTGTTTTTCTTTCTCCACGCCCACTGCCTTTATAATCTTTAAGTTCTCGACTCTGAAGTTTCCCCTCATCACAGCTTATTCTCTCTATCTGGCTCTTCTAATTTCATAAACTCTCATACACCCATTTAAAGCGGATTTTTTCTCCTCCAAGCCCAGTTTTGTAAAACTTTTCGTATTTTGCCCTCGATATGTTCCTAATCTACAAAAAAAAAAATGAAGTTATCGTCCTATTGATATCAAACCTGCAGTTCGGCAATTTAATATACTTTGTAGTAATTTAGATCATGCTGCTCTTCCTCCTGTCACTGATACTTCCGGTGTCTACTCCATTTCCTGCACATCCTCCTCTCAATACTGAAACCGCCCGATCTATTTCAGTTTGATTTATAGAACATAAGAGCGGAGTCTGGCTAACGCTAATAGCTCTTGTCATGTCAGAGATCACAGCGACCTTATAAACTTGTCCTCTGCTGACACTATTTACCCTTGTATCCTTCACAAACGCCGTCATGTTGAATCGGCACTTATTCACAGCATTGCTGATCAGAATGTCAGATGTCATATGGATGTCATATGGATTATTTGAATATACGGATATTTTTTTTTAAAGGAATGTTAGTCCCGTTTTTTTTTCAGTAATGTCTGCCTACCTCAGTAGATTTTCAAATGTTCGTATCTTCAGAACACTCGTGAATTGATCCGAATTATGCTTTCTTTCCATATTTTATCCGGACTTGTCTTCTGTATGGCCATGGGCTTGTACCCCTCCTGTTCTGTAAATTGATTAAATATTACAAACATGAATCTCGTTCGCCTTTAATGTCTTATTAGTTTCTTAATTACTTTGCATGGGGAAGTAGGCATACTGCAGTGCTCTTTTCTTATTTTTGTGACTAAACACCTTAGGGAAGGGCTTTATCCCTGATATGTTTAGTAGACCTTAGATCAGTGTTGTCCAGTCGGTGATGCATGAACTCCTTGGGGGTGACTGGAGCCTCAACAGGGGTGAATGAACCCTTTAGGGGTGAATGAACCCTTTAGGGGTGAATGAACCCTTTAGGGGTGAATGAAGATTCAGCAAGGGGTGCATAAGCCCCCTGGGGGGGTGACTGGAGCCTCAGCAGAGAGTGTGAGAGAACCCCCTGGGGGGTGACTGAAGCCTTAGCAGAGGGTGTGTGTGAACCCCCTTGGGGGTGACTGGAGCCTCAGCAGAGGGTGTGTGAACCCCCCTGAGGGGTGACTGGAGCCTCAGCAGAGGGTATGAGAGAACCCCCTGGAGGGTGACTGGAGCCTCAGCAGAGGGTGTGTGTGTGAACCCCCTGAGGGTGACTGGAGCCTCAGAAAGGAGAGTATGAACGCTCCCTAGAATACAATACTAATTTATACATTGGTAAACGAATATTTTAATTTTACTTAATAATAACATCTCGATAAATAATAGAATATATAATGAATCAAGGACAATAACGAATCAAGATCATATTCATACCAAGTAAACTTCTGGTCCCTTCAAACTGCTCATGAGTAAAATGCAAAACCAGGAGGCTGCTAATGGTTGTTATTGTTTTCATCTTTATCTGTACAGTTTTAGGAATAACTTCGTCTATTGTATAATACAGCGAAGGTGAGTACATCTTAATCTGAGTGAAGTGCCACCAGGATAATCATGTTGTTTAACGAAATGGAAGCGCCTGGGTGGCCAGGACAAGATCAAGTTAACGAATAACGTTTGACGTTTTAAAATGGTATGGTTATATCAATGTATGGACTAACGCGTATGTGCAGTTCAGGACATTGATTATGCAATGTTTCGCCCAGACTGGAGGAACATTTTCTCAAGACGGAAGAAGCCACTTTGTGGAGAAACGTTTCATCTAATAAATGCGTCTTTTTCCACAACGTTTGACGTTTCTTTATCTTCACATACACACATGAATCATACTAAACTGTAGTTTGATGGATAAGAAATAAATTTTACACCGTAGAATTTATTTCGTATATACGGTTTACTTGGCTTCAAAGCACTCATCCCCTTCCTCATTTTTTCTCGCAAACGAACTTTTTAAGATTCCATGATTAGCTGATATTTGGTGTTTATTTTTGCCCAGCTTCAAGCCCTTCACTTCTCCAGATTGAAGAACTTCAGCAAATTTTCATTTCATACGAGTAGTCTTATTTTGGTTTTCTTGCAATATTTTAGTTTCATGTGTAGATGTATTAATATTACGTCGAAAGCGAATCTGATTCTTACGAAGTCTGGTAGCAATATGAGCAGGATCATAAGAACGAACGAGGGGTTTAAAACAAGGAAGAATATTAAAAAAGTTAGAAAGAATAAGACGCTTACCTGCGGGGTCCATAAATAAAAAAAAAGGGCACAATACCGTGACTTCTATAAAATAAGCTCATATATACATCTGGTAAACCATGCACAAGAACATTAGAAAGGAGGAGCACTGCAGTAGTCCTACTGGCCCTTGCTGGACAGGTCCAAGTCATCTTACTGATCCAAGCTAGTCAGGTCCAAGTCATACAATTATTAGTGTTGCTGGCTGGTCCTGTACGCAATTAACGCTTTCAAACCACCTTTGGAGTGTGACGCTGTGTTCTTTCAGAGGTGAGGTGACGCCAGAACACCCTTTCACATGTGGGCCACCTTTGCATTTTTAAAGTGCGTGAAGTCAGGCAAGAAAAAAATAGATGTAATATAATCCAAGGTTTACAGCAGACTCGAGATAAATGGTATTCAGAGGGAGTCTACATAAACTCTCTTTTAAGAGAAACTTTTCTGAAAGTCCTGGAAGAATTCTTGCCTTAAACATTTTGTAGGGCAACATTTGCTAATTAAAAGGCTTGAACCACTGGAGACTCGCGTAGCCCTCATATGGTTTATGTCAACTGCGGTGTCATAGAGGACCCGCTAATGAGGTCTGAGTTCCATTATATAAATGGAGAACCCGTGCTTGTTTTATTCCTATAGAACGGTGGATCGAGCCTCCACTTCATGTCGTGAATTATCTACTCAGGTTTAACACTATTGAAAATATTAAAATGATTAACCGAGTCAACCTCTGGCTTACCAGGTCACCCATATATATATGTCGTGCCGAATTGGTAAAATTGGTCAATTAGCAAAAACTCGTTTAAAATTAAGTTCTTTCTAAAATTTTCTCTTATACATTTAAAGATATATATTTTTTCATTTATGCTAATATAAAAATTAATGATTTTTTACCAAAAGATTCTTAGGAAACTTACCTAACCTTATTATAACAAGCGCAATTTAATTTAGCCTAATCCAACTAAATATATTTTATACAAGTTTACAATAATTTAATAAACAAACAATGAAGTTTTTTATTTTCGTTAGGTTCAGAATGATTTTTGCGAAATTATTGCATACACAAATTTTCGCTTGCTCTATTCGGCAAGAAGTGCGTTGCTGTTTAAGCCAAAATCGCAAATTTTACTTGTTCAGCACGATATATATATATATATATATATATATATATATATATATATATATATATATATATATATATATATATGGAAACAAGTAAGTGTCATTGTTCATTATTAGTGTTGATAGAGCTGTTGTTCACGCGTATTTGTTCATCATGCTTGAACGACTGAACACACCACAATATCCTTGCTAGCTTCTCCAGGTGAGTGTGCCGGACTGATTATCTCACCTATAATCTATATAATATGTATGATCTATACTCGATAATTTTTCGGTACATTTTCTACAAGTATCGGCCAGTTCTCGGAGGACAGTGTCTACCAGCGCCTCCCACATCTTGACAATCGGGTCCACTAGCACCCACTGGAGAGCAATCAGGGGGTCCAACCCTTCACTGGAGGAAAATTAGGGGTCAAGCCCCCACTGGAGGTCAACGCATACGCGAGACCTGTGGATCTATCAACTGTAAGTTATCATTATCTCTCCTCTTGTCTCTCTATCACTCTCTCTCACTCTAAGGTCTCATAGCCAGACGAATGGAGAAATCCAATAGAAGCCAGCAGAGAGGCTGAGCCAGGAGCTGAGACTCAACCCTTACAACCACAAAACAGGCGTGTACACACCCCAAATACCCCTTTATGACCCGGTCAATTTTATATGCGTAATTTTTCCCCAGTCATCCAGCTGTAATTGTTTGTCCTCTGTCAGCCGTAATTAGCTCGAGTAAAAATGGCTTTTATGTATAATGGTCCTTGTTAGTAGAACCAATTGTGTCAACACACTGGTTGTGTGTTTTGTGACCTGATGCAGTTGTCACTACCATTGCTACCGTCAGTACAGTTTTGTCATTACCATCCTGCCACCAGTATAGTTGATGACACCACCATTCCTACCACCAGTATATCTGATGACACTATCATTCATTCCACAAGTACAGTTGATGTCCTTACTAGCCTACCTCCAGTATAGTTGATGACACTACCATTCATACCACAAGTACAGTTGATGTCACTACCATTCATACCACAAGTACAGTTGATGTCACTACCATTCATACCACAAGTACAGTTGTCACTACCATTTATATAAGTACAAGTGATGTCACTACCATTCATACCACCAATACATCTGATGGCACTCCATGCCAAAACAAACTAGTAAACAAAATAGCCACTACTACCGATCAACGGCTCGAAATCGCATATATGTACGCGTTCAAAGGTTCTCGCTTCATTTACCCGCAGTTCTACCTTAGGCTAGAAAGTCCCAGCATTATGTAAATGTCCGAGTGAGGTATAGCGGAAATACGAGCACGCTAAAGAGTATTCCGCTTCCTGGGAATCAACTCAAACAATATGCAGTGTTAGTGGAAACAACCCATCATTTGCGTAATGTATGCAACATATTACCCTGTTTGGAGAGTGTTGGATGTGGTAGCCGCTTACTCGTCTGTCATTTTGAGTGAAACACTGTTTTGCAGGAATATTTAAATGGCTCAGCAGGAAGCTTTACATAGCTCAGCAGGAAGCTTTACATAGCTCAGCAGGAAACTTAGAGCTCTGCTGAATACGGTCGGTATTTTTACAGTTAGCTTCATGGGTCAGTAACTTCTTATTGCAGCTCTCAGAAGGTTAGTGCATCGTGCTTTCTGTCAGTGCTCTTCTGTGCACCGGCTTCTGTATCTGCCTGTGCACTTGCTAGTGTACTGTGCACCTCGTAGACACTGAGAGATAAGGGAACAGTTATAACACAGGAGTTCCATTAAATATAAGAAAGTAAACTTCACTTGATTTACGTCATGTGGGTCAGGTAACTAACTCGCCATACGGAGGTCTCGAACTCAAGGCAAGCCAGAACTAGAACCAGCTAGCCAATGGAATGGCCTGCTAGTTTTAGGACTGACTTGCCATGGGTTCAAGGCCTCCGTGCTGCAAGTTGTTTACAATCGTGTCATTACGGTTAAGGTCAGGTAACGTGGTTTTTGTATATAGGCCTCATTATGTAGTATACCAACGTCTCTGTGGACTTGTTCAAGGTCAAGGACAACCTTACTTTCTTGAGTATCCTTGGATAATCGCTTCCGCTAAAGGGTAGGTACTACTTATGACCCAGGCAAATATGCCAAGAACGTACACTTGGTGTACTTAGGATAGCACAGGTAAGTAAGAGACAACAGCAGCCGTTTCCGACCATACGGACAGTGGCTACCCTCTTCTTCACATGTGTACTTCAACACTTTGAGTATCCGAACTGTGTGTGTCAACACAGGAGAACGTGCCAAGTGTTGTTTTTACCTGGCGAATAAAACAAACAATACACTAACTAGTCTACCAAAGAGGACCTCAGTGGTGGGCCAAAAAAATGTTACTCCTTTTATCATTCTGTATTTTGTGCCGTGGCAAGAGTTCACTTGATATTGATAACGTCTCCGTGCCTTGGGTTTTGTCGCTGCGGTCTAAAGTAGCTGAAAATCAGAGGTGAAACTGGTCTGTAAACTTAAACACCTGTGTTCGGTGAGGATACTGGCAGTGCTCTTACACCAATGCAAATGTCTCGATCCTCTGACATCCAGACGTGAGTATAGTGTCTTGACTCGGCTATGACTTCGGGAAACGAAGATACAGTCAACAGAACAACCCCGATAGGAAGAGATTTCCCGAGTAAGGGATGAGTTGTAAGTTACCACTAGACTCCTGCACTCAGCCAATATTCTTCTCTATGATATATATAGGCGCTGCCAGAATATCTAGAGAATCCTTTTAACCAGGGCATCATTTTATCAAGAGAATCTCCTTATCCACAGGAATCACCCTTTTCCAGAGCATCCCCTTATCTAGATACATCGTTCCATCTCTAACATATCACCTCAGTATTTAACATGTAAAATGTGCTTCTCTTGCCTCTCCTTCCAATTCCTCTGAATGTGTGTGTGTGTGTGTGTTAAGCACATGAAAACGCTGAGGTGTTTTTCCTATATGGATAACTTAAGTGTAATGAACACTTGTCAGTGCTCAATAATAACACGCATTAGAGACATAAATTAAGAAGATTAATTAGTCTGTATATTTCGATCACATTTCCGGGATCATCTTCAGATACACAAGCGAAATGAGAAAAAGAATATGTATAGGGTAGATCGCACCTCACCTAGTACAGGTGAGTGTAGGGACATGTCCAGCAGTGGGTGAGAAGTCAGGTCCTTAAAAGTGAAGCTAAAATATTGGGTAAGAAGTTTTTGTGTTATGTTATTCCTGATGCCGTGTTGGCATTCTGTATTAGGTTGAGCGTTGGTATGTACTTCTTGAGGGCGAATGTTGAAGTGACGTCTGGTTGCCATTGTTGCTGTGAGGTGTTGAAATTGGAAGTGGTAGCTATGAGGGCAGATT